>PNEQ01094694.1:10183-21475 GCA_003012365.1 Medauroidea extradentata
CCCCCCCCCCCCCACGCACACACCGCTTTAAATCACGGAAAAAGTTGCTGTGTCGAGCACTAAGATGATTGGTACTATTGCGAATTTAAAAATAAAGTCAATTAATGCAAATACCTTGAACACTTTGCGTTATTTAGCTACCACAATAATAACATCAAGGCTGTGTGTATGTTCTGGCAACGATTAATATACATAGTTAATGATTAATTACAAGTGTTAGGATATCATAACGTTATTTTAATTCGAGCGTTTTTATGTATCTGAACACCTAACCCGTACCTATTATAGGTGAGGATTTTACCTTGATTTCTTGTTAGTAGCAAATGCAAACATTTTTTGTTTGTTCATAAAATTAAATTAGGGCAATTTAAACTCAACAAAGAACTTTGATAGCTTAGACAGAAAATCAGAACACTTCGCCGAACGGATTTTACTGTTTTAATGATAATATTTTTAAATCCTAAACGAGAGCAAATGTAAAAAAAACTGTTGCATAGTTTTGTTCAAAACAGTGTATACCATGTTAACTACAAAATGCACAATGGTTAGTTATGCAATTACGGAAATTCTCATAATGAACTAATTAGCGAGATCCATACAATTTTTGATCTTGAAAAAGTTAGGCTACAAATAAAAAAAAATTGAACAAAACTGTGCAACAGTTTTTCGATATCTGCTCTCGTTTAGGAATAAAAAAAATTATTACTCTAAAAGTAGTAAAAATGATTAATCAAGGCCTTAAGAAAATAAACATTATTGTCTACAATAAAAAATTAATAATTAAATAACAGTTCGCGCCAAGTGTTGTCGATGTGTTCCTTACCTAGGGAGACTGCAGGATTCTTCAGGACACTCCAGTATATTTACCGTCTGGCAAGACAGGGGGTTGGTTATAGGGGAGGGAGGGTTGAGGCGGGGGAGGAAAGGACGGAACACAAAACAGAGCATTAATCTCTGTCGTTACACGCGTAGGGGAGGGGGGACACCTGTGTGCTTATAAATACCTCCTGTTTCCATTTTCCCTTTGTGTGCGTGTGTGTGTGTTTGAGCGCACGCGCGTCCGAACGCAATGAAAATAGCTATTGTGGAGGGAAGTGTGTCTTTTGTCCGCGCCTCGTACTTCGGGCAGCACCGTCGCGTCAGAAGGTGGAGAGTCCTCGAATTAAGGAGGCGGGCGACGAAGGAAAAAACCCCGCTTCTCACAGCGGAGAATATGGCGCGAACCACGACTTTGTTTGCGTCCGCGAGAAATATGGGTTTCAAAGGAGCAGGCTGGGTAAATAAATCATTTCAGTTTTTAGAGGGAAAAAAAAAAAGGTTTGCTGTACTTTGCCGGGCGAGCAGGAGGAAAATATAATTGACTCCATTCCGCCTGTGACAAAAGACTCTGTGTGTTCGGACTTAATTTTTATATTCATGTACTCCAATAACAGGTATCTTTCGAATAAACTTCCGTTGCCGTTAAAACATTGAGTTTCACGTATCTGGCATCATATGATAGATACGGCTGTGTTTTGCCGACCCTATTAATTTAGTTAAATACAAATTTTAAACTGAGTCATTTATCCGGTTTGGTCATTATTATGATTCCGCAGTGTCGTATCGTGGGTGTGTTCCAAGGCGTGTAATACAAGTATGGAGAGGTATAATTCGCGAGTTCAATGACCTATGTGTTATAATCCATTGTACTATACATACTCGAACCCGTCCATTCGTTCATTGTGTGTTGTTCCACTGAGTAGCAGCTAATGGACTAACGGCCGGGGCTTGTATATAAATAGGACATTTGATTCTAACACGCATATCTTTGAACTCGCGAAATATTCGTTTTCCTAAATATAAATTCCGACTATACGCTTTGAGCACGTGAACTCAATGTGCCTACCTGTCATATCCAATAAACAAGCGTTGTGTAGACTGAGGTATATTACTGGACAATGTGTTCCTTGCCTCTTGTACGCTACAGGAAGAAGAGTGTACCTGCTACTACAAGTCTAATGGTCCCACAGACAACTCAGTGTTGAGTATAGTCACTGCAAGAGACAGGAAGTTTTTGCGAAAAGATTTTTGCCTTACTTTGATTCAGTGCCTTACGTACACATCTGCAGATATGTTTTATGGTTTTGACTGTATGCTGTGCATAGTAGTTTTCCATTAGTCTGTGCCAATCAGAGCAAGGTTAACTGCGCGCCACACGTCTGTGACTTCTGATGGAACCCCAAGACGATGGGAGTTAAAACATCCAATCACTGACCACGAAGCAGAGCTGCAAATGGTAGAGTAAAATTTTTTTCGCGGAAACTTACTGTCCCTAGTCATTGCTTATCTCCGCATGCCTTGGAACTCGGCCGCGAAGCTCTACCGGATTGGGGATTGTTGTCTTTTGTCGTTATTAGTACATTGATTTTACCTGCTAGCGATATTGCACCTTAATCATTTTTAAATTTAAATAAACTCATTCAGAAATTTTGTTCCGAGGTTTATATATTCATCTATAGAGAGAAATATAAACAGTGGATATAGATTGTAAGTAATTGGTAATCTGTTTCCTTCTGTTGTCAACGACCCCTGTAATTTAAATATATCTTAGCTATAAATTAGAATTTTCTAAAAGTATTACACTGCGTTTAGAGTGCGTACAGTTCCACGTTTACTAATATTTCCTAGCAGGTAACATATGCGTAGAAATCAGTTATAATTTCGCATGGACAACTGTGTGAACGATTAGATAGCATACGTACGGTTGTTCCTTTGAGACATGTACTCTGCTGAACTCTACGTCGAGTTGGCTCACGAAATGTAAACATCATCTCTGTACTGCGAACTTTTCAATAAATCTCTATACAATAACCTTTTTGTGTTCTGTTGCTGCGCGACGGTTATTTTGTGTTTGATTTATTCCCTTTCGGATATTTATCAGTTATAGCTGTGGGAAATTGTGCTATTCTTAATAAAACTGTGTTTTAAAGGGTTAGGTGCTTCAAGCCTCCTGCAATGGTCTTTAAATTAGGAACAGTAATTATTAAATAAATTACGTACTTCTCAGTTAATTAGGAGTATAAAGTAAAATTATTTATGAATATTGCGACAGAAAGTAATTTTCGAACATAACAATTTGCAAGATTTCTCAGTACGGTAGTGTACATAAAAAAATCACATAAAGAGCGTTTTATCTGAAAAGCCATCTTCATAAGAACCGGTAATTTGAGAAAAACGACATATATCCATAAATGTAAGGTTTTCACAAGACGCAAAAAACGTATTACAGACTGTATAACAAACATCGTTGAATTAGGAACGGTTGAAGTAGGTTTAGTATAATCTACTTAGTGACACATTATTGGATGGAATTAAAATAGTGTCATGACGAGTGTAATATTTGTGTTTTTATAGGATGGCTGTGTGAGGTTTCTTAAATTACTTACATTATAACACAGAGAAATGAAAGAAACGAAAGTATAAATTTTGTCACAACTGTAATCAAAACCAATCTCTTCATATAACTTTAAGAAATATACTCACATTTTACAGCATTGCAATCTGCGTTCTATCAAATGGACATTGGGGCTTTACGAACCATTACTTTCTACTCGCGTTTTACAAATAGAGACGTGCGGATATGTCACGATTTTATGTGTCGCTATTCGATACAACTGACGAAGAGGAAACGATCCACATGTAAAAATCAATTTTGAAAAAAAATGAACAAGTGGAGTTTGTTAAACGACCTATTACGTGTAGACTATGTATCAAAAAAAAATAATTTCCTTAACGAATACTGTTCCTATTTAAATTCCATGTTTGCAAGTTTGGTATGTTTAACCCAAAATTCTGCAAAAAACACTGCTGGTTTGATACAAACCTCATCCAGATTTAAACTATTAGTCTGTGTATTTTGTATTCGCAGTGATAGGCCTATGTTGAATTTAAACAGGATACATGCAGTGAAAAGTCATTAATTAAGAACAGCGTCCAAAGTGAATTAGTAGGCTTGTATGATTTTCATCGCGTGAAACCTCAAGAACATTTTCTACGTTGTACGTTGTCAGTTGGCATTTACTTCTTACTAGATTTTATGATCGTTCTGTTCTACAGCACGGAGCTCTAGTGTAGCCATTAATCAGCCAGTTTAACGTTTCCTCAAATTCGGAAAACAATTTAACGAACCAGAGACTCAAAAGATGCATCGTATTTTAAGGAGATACGTATCCAAAATCCTCAAGTTTATTATTTTTAACTTAAACTATTTTCAAACAAAATGTTTGCAAAAATGTGTTTTCTATTGTACTATAGTTATTCTTAACGTAATTTAATGTCGTAAACTATTTATTTTTCTCTGAGGTTTAGTAAATTCTATAATATTTATTGTATTAATGTATTTCTAAAAGAAATTGATAAGGTAAATCGTAACTATAACAGCATTTCAGCAGATGTAATCTATTTACTTACGCTAACTAATTAATATACAATCCGGTACGTAAATGTTAAATGCTGTGCTTATATTTGCAGTACTGTGATCTGTTGCCATAATCTCAAAAATTAATGTTCTGTCATTTTATTGTGAGGATCACAAAAAAATTGTATTGGAGTAAATGTGTAACTTCCCTTGCTGAACTCCCAAATGTTTAACAAAATAATTTTCTAAACAACAATCAGTAAGAGAATACACAATATTTTGGTAACAGTCCATCATATTGCCGCCTTTCATAAAATTAGTTACTTGTAAGTAAGTTTGAATATGTTTGTAGAGCTACTACAAGTGATCACATTATTAAATTTATAGAAGACCCTTAGTCACTTTTTTTTGCGAATATCCCAGTTGTGTTTGTAAACATACATCTTAAAAAACTGACATCTTTATTAGTCGTTGAAAGGTAGGACTGGCCCCTGAAAACTCCACTAGTTGTGTGTGTGTGTGTGTGTGTGTGTGTGTGTGTGTGTGTGTGTGTGTGTATATATATATATATATATATATATATAGTGAGAGAGAGAGAGAAATGCGTCGTGGTAAACTTTAAAAATTGCTTTTCTTTATGATAAAATAGTTTCAATTTACAACTTCTTAAAAAATTAAGGAAAATTGTAATTTAATTTCAACATTTGTAACTTTCTCCCATCAGTTACTCAAGGTAAGGTAAGGTAAGTGGACTTTACATCTCGTCGACAACGAGGTCATTAGAGACATGTGACACACAACTTGGTACAATGACAGGAGCTGGGGTAGGAATCGGCCATGGCCTTTGTTAAGGAAGCATCGTATCATTCGCCTGCAGCCATTTCGGGAAACCATGGAAAACTGAAATCAGGATGGCCGGAGCCGGGTATCGAATCCGGGTCCTCGGAATGCGAGTCTAACGTGTTACCGTTGCGCCACCTCGCTCGGTTAGTTGTTACTCAAGACAACATTCTGAGTTTCGTTACAGTAAAAGTAATTTTGGTTGAAACACAAGTGGGTAGCGGAATTGACCACATCGGTCCTAAACACTTATAACCGTCTGCCGAGATCGTCCATGCTAAGGAGTTACCGGTCTTCAGGGGCGAAGTACAGTCAACTCATCCTTGGAACAATACATCTGATCTGTCACTCGTATTCTCCAGGAGCGAACAAACGTTACACTCTCATAAATTTCCTCCGAGTTCGTCTGACAGTAAGTCCGTCATCCGTTCAGGCTTCGTGTCTTGCATTGGTTGGACAACCCTTCACTAACGTGACTTTGATGTTATTCCCTTTGTTGCCCGTGGAGTATTTCACGATGTGTAAAACATTCCTTAGCATATTTACAAAAGTTCTACGGTTTTTTTAATATAATTTGATGCGTCCTAGGAAGAGTTCATTATTTTACCTTTCAGTGCAACATTATTTATCTCCAAGAGAAGCTGCATACAAGAATTATTTTTTCTTATTGTAGTCTACCTGTTTAAAGGAACTGATGAATTGTGTGTTATGTGGTTGCTGGCGCAAACCATTTTCTAGGCAGAGCTGTGATAGCGCCCGAAAATGATAAAACTGTAAGGAAATCCATTATCAGCATGGGAAACAATGGTTCTCCAAGTGTATACTCATAGTAATAATGTCTTCCCTGTAAAAAAAAAGTGTTAATATGATAAGGGACAGCCGATATTGTTTCATATTATTTTTACATTGAAAATGTCAACTTAACAGAGGCGTTGAATGAAAAAGTGGTTTTATGAAGCAATAGACTACAGTAAGTCGTGCATGGGGAAGTGAAGCATATCCATGTCATATAGCATGGTGCCATGATTGATTATAGATGTCATCATATCGTGAGTTCGGGTAAGGCCGGAGTCTCTGGTCGCGTTTGCCAGATCATCTACTTACCATCATTCCCCATGCTTACCCCCCCCCCCCTTGTTTCATCTTCGTGATTCGTGAGTTGGTGGTTTTTCGATTCTCGCCGTGGGAGGAATAAAATATAAAATCATTCCATCAAAGACACTTTCAGCCGTCGTGCGCAATAGCAATTTTCTGAAATGAGTATCTAACTATTCTAAGAAATTTTGCACATTCAATTGTTTTTTATGGTATGTAGAGCAGGGTAAGAAGAAGCCAAGACGCCGTGAAAGGTTGTCGGATCGTTAGCACTCACTAAACAGGTGAACGTCGAGGAGCGATGTTGCGAACTGCTTAAGAGTGCGTGGTAGATAAATAAACGCTGAAAACATCAATTGATTCCTACGCTTTGTTCGAAGCCAATATGGATAAAATACTCAGTGACGGTCCTAGATAATCGTATTTGCCAACTTTATGAATATATATTTATCCAAAATTACTAATTCGTTACGCGTGATCTTTTGCGCTGCAGTTAAATGCACGAGGTTCCGGCGTCAGAGACTGTGCCTTAGAAGTTCGTAACACAGGGGACAATTTTGTTTAAAACGTTAGCTAAAACTATTGTCTAGGATTGCTGTTGTTTAATTTTCGCAAATTGGCTTCAAGAAACCTACAGTTATAGATTAATGCTTTTAGCGTTGAATTATGTACCACGCCATCTTAAGGATGCCGCCTGCCACGTGTTTCATATGTGTTGCAGTGTCATCGTAAATATGTTTATATTCGAAACGATTTCACATGTGCCCAATGTGCCAGTATACAAAAAAACTTCGGACAAGGACGGAACACCATTGCTAAGACGTCATGCTTATTAAAAACACAATTTCGAAGCCCTCCAACACAGCTTAAAATAAACTGCTGCAATTTGAAAATGTACTAACCAAATGAATACGATATTCAGATATAAAATGCATTAAACTTTGCTACGGACTTTCCACCAATAAAATGATCAGGCCACCGCTTGAAGTTCCATAGCAAAAATTGATCGGCGGGAACCTTGCACGAGTTCAGTGCTTGTCTAGTCCTGGCGATGCGGCTTTTGATGCGCGCTCCAAGATCGTCCTTATAGTCTTCTGAGCCTCTAACGGGCAGGCAACCGTGTTGTTGTGAACTACACCACACTGTCCTATACACACTTGAGCCCAACATGTAGTTTCATTGGCGTACAGTCATTATGCAAAGTCGTCTTCGTGAGTGGCCGCGTATACCATATTGGCCAGTCTGTTTATAGACTTGTATATTTGATAAGTGTCCACCACGACTTTGTCATACAAGTATATAACAGTGCGTACTTTAGTCTGCTGCCCAAAAATAACGTGCATTGCATGTTCCTAGCGATGGGTGTCGTTATCGTGGTCGTGTTACAGCTGTAACATTGCCCGACTTGAATAAGGACCATAAGAAGCGTGTGTCGCCTCACACAACACAAACACAACATGTCATTACAGACGAATTGCAGACGTACAGTTGCAGCTCACCAGAATTAGCATTGGCCAAGTCAAAAAGGGACTCACCAGTAACGAAGAAACACGTCTGAAATATGCACATAATATTGAAGCCTTGAAAAAAGTCAACTTTCCCCGTGATAAATCACCACCCCTACTTATTCCTACTTATTGTAGATGGTTTAAGGGTAAGGAACTATTTTAATGGTTACACTGTTTCTTGAAATAGTATTTGTTTTCACTTGAAGCAGTGCCACACATCTCATACTTAATTTTCTATTTAGTAATGATAATGTTACTTTCGTTTAGATTCCTGAAAACTTATATTACCATTGTACAAATGTATTCTTATGTGATCACCAATTTTTACATACTCATTACTAGGGCCCGGTAGTTTTCGCGAAAAGATTTTTGCAGCACTTTGTTTCAGTGTCTTACCTGCGCACCTGCATCTCCGCTATATGGTCAGTGATTGGATGCCGTAACACCCAGCGTGTGGAGGTTAAACCCGCAAATCACAGACGTGAGTTGTGGCAGTTATCCATGAACTGATTGGCACAGTCAAATGAATAACGACTCTGCACAAAAACATTCTGTCAATAGCAATGAAGCAGAGATGCAGGTGTGCACGTAAGGCACTGAAACAAACTGGGGCAAAAATCTTTTCGCGAAAACTACCTGGCCCTACTCTTTACTTAATGACTCTGATAAGGATATAATATATTTTGTTTTAATATGTTAACACTTGACTAATTATGTCATGATATTTGACCTCATAAATTTTTATGTATATATGTCTGAGTGTGTGTGTATATATATATATATATATATATATATATATATATATATATATATATATATATATATATATATATATATGTTATATACAGTTTTAAAATGTGTGGGGAGGGGAGCTTAAAAATATAGATTATGAAAAAAATTTGGCTGTTTGTTTTCTGTTACTTATACATCATAATACAATTTCTCTTTTTGTACAGTTTTTCTCAAAATGGGTATTTTAGAAATAATAGATTCAATTGTTGTCTAGGCTCAAAGGTATTAGTAATGACTGAATAAATAGATATAAAAGATGTATCAAGCTAAATAGCTTTATGTCCTAAGTGGCTGATGTTATTCTTCAGTCTTTAGCACCTAATGAATGCTAGTCCATGTTAACCCTGTTACGCAGTGTACACATAATACTGTTACTAGTCAATTACGGCTAATTATCGACGACATTCAAGATTTAAAAATGCGAAGTTGCTAACAGGTAAAAATCATCGGGTTGGTTATGTTCCATAACATAGAGTAGCCAAGCAACTGCTACTCAGGTACATAGCAGATTGTTTCGGACACTTGGCAATATCGCAGTAACAGCACGAAATCTACATGCGTGTACCTAATCGTGCTTTACAAATGCAGGCCTTTAAAAAGAAAGAGAGAAAGTAATTTTGATTTTACTGAGCAACACAGTTGTATGTAAATAGCATGCCAGCAAGTCAGTGGAGGGGGTAACTATAGCGAGCGAATAAGTTGATAAATTCTGGCGGCGAGATAATGCGCCAGCAGCGGTAATAACAGCAGTAATAATGATGATGACGAGGTAAAATGAAAATGAGTAACTGGTCGGGGCAAGTCTCGCGCGCGTGATCCCTCACAAAGCGACGGGCGGGTCTGCGATAATGGCAATAACATTTCGCAAATGGCCGCAACATTGATAAACCCCCCTGGCGGGATAGCGCGTCGTGTTTGCGGCCGCATGTCTCATTTATAACCCAGCCGACTGGTAATTGCGACAGGCTTGCATGAGCGCATGCGCGCCTGAGCCGGGCGTTGTGTTGTGTAGTCCGCAGGCCACGACCCCCGCCTGGGCAATGGAGGGGGGAGAGGGGTGACACCTGAAGGGGTAGGCATGGGAGTGGGGGACTTGCATTTCCCCTCCACTGCCTTGCAAGCCAATGTTATATAAGGGGAAGGGAGGGAGTTCCAGTGGGCGGGGTGGACGCATGAAAGAGTTGAGGCGGGTCACTGCTGCTGCGCTCTACCGGGTGGGAAGTAAGTTAAGTTACGGTGATGTTTACCTTAAACTCTCTCCCTCTATTGGTACCCATAATTTGTTTCGCAGTCCCTTCCAAAAAATGTTATAAAACTTCAGTTGTCCATTACATAGTTTTGGTATTGCCTTAGTTTATTTCTTCTTGTGCTGTACGCTCAATTAAAAAATATGTGTTTTTCGAAGAAAAAAGTGGCATCTCGTTTAATACGTGTACTTAAAATGAATGTAATCAGACCAAAAAGAATTCAGTATGAGTGAACGAAAGTTTTTTTCCGTGCTGTTTGTTATTGTGTGTATTATCTTTGTCCACTTAACCAAGTTCCCACAAAAGCAAAGCACACAAAATTAATAACTGTCATCTCTGTAAACAGTATAGGCTACAATTTTTTAAACATTAATTATAAGATTTACCCAATGCACAAGAGTTAAAAGCATTTACAAAGGCTCAAAAGTTCACATACGTATTTATACTTAAATCGATATGTGTAGGCCTATGTATGTTCCCTATGGACTCAAAACAGCTGGAGCTATTTTGATGAAATTTTCAGGCATTCTTCAGATTAGCCCAGCAGGTGATAAGATCAGCAGAATTTTCTTTCTATTCGTCAATTTTGTGTAATTTCTTTACAAATTAATTAATAATAAAAATTTTAATATTAATCATAATTAATTAGATAGAACCGAGACTTAGACGTGTGTGGCATGTCAGTGTATAGACTTTAATTCTTGGCCATAGATAATTAATTAGTGCTACTCTGGTCGCTAGTATGTATATAATATCTTGCTCTCCATGCAAACTATAAATTTGTTTCTGTCGGAGTATTCCGCATTCCAGAAACTAAGAATAATAAAAATTCTATTGTAGCAACATTTATAAATATTATGTAATCAGGAAATATTATCCTGGATTTCATTAACTGTCAAGGAAATACAATATGTTTATTATTTCTCCGTAGTTTATATGGTATCACAAAAGTAGTAGTAGTCATGTTAAGACTTCCTATGTTTTGAGAACAAAAAGAGAATTGCAACATTCTCGCTTAAATAAAAGTGCTAGAATACACACATCCGCACACAAATGGAAAATGCCAATACTGGATGGCAAACTAGCTCTTTCCATGTCTATAACGCTTATTAAAGTTCACAATGACAAATAGGTAGAGCCGCGATTTTATGGCGAAAAGTTTTTTGCAACATTTGGTTTCGATGCGTCATGTGCACACCTGCAGCTCTGCTACAACGTCTGTGGTTGGATGATTTTACTCTCACTTGCCTTGGCAAATTATAGACGTACAGACTCACAATAATCTTATTCTGATTGGTGCAGTAAAATGAGAAACGTGTCTGAACAAAGACACGCTGCCAATAACCTTGAAACAGAACTGCCGATGTGCACGTGAGTCACTGAAACAAAGTGGGGCAAAAATCTTTTCGCGACA
>PNEQ01094695.1:0-21377 GCA_003012365.1 Medauroidea extradentata
ATAAAATTATTTTGCCATCACCTAGCGTTAAAAGCTGGTGGTTCTGGGGCCCTCCCCCGGGAAAATTTTGATTTTTTTTGAACCTAAATAAAAATATACAACAGGTAGAAATGAAAATTTAATATTTTTAATGATATTGTTTAATTTAGGTGAACAATTTTCACAAAGTTTTCTTTATCGAACCCAAAACCTTGTACCCTTTCTCGTTTTGACACCAACAATTATTTGGGGTCAGGGAAACACCAACTGCCAGTTAATGGCATTTAAGGTAAGCATGACTAGCCTAACCACAATTTTTTGTTATCCAACCCTCTCGTCCTCTGCGTTATCACAGGCAATTGGGATTCTACTGTGTATTAGTATTAAGTATGCCATAGAAATTAAAAAATATATTTAAACAAATATTTTAAAAAAAAATGTTGCACTAGTAAAACTTAACATTTTCTGATTTAAGTTACAGCGCGAAGCATTTAATTTAGTTAAAAATTGTGAGTTTTCAATGACAGCCATTGCTATATGGCATGTAAAAGAGATGTGTTGTAATCATGTCATATTTCATTGAATAACCACCTCCACATTTCCGGCGCTACCACACCAAACGTCCAACCGACATATAAATGCAGCGAAACTCACTCTATTGTAAAGCTTTCATATTTCATGCCCTTGCCCGCCAGTACTACGGGACAGCAAATAACACAAAAAATTACTTTTTCATACTTCTTACAGCTTAATAGATTGAATTTCATCAAGTATTTTCCTAACTCAACAAATACCAATAAGGATTTCCAATCCAAGAGTTTGGGTTCGATCCCCGGTGTAGTCATCACAGTTTTCATTTTTTCCCTTGTTCCAAACGAATAATTTACGGCCTTAAGAAAGAAAAGCTGTATGGTACATGATATTTTTTCTACGGCTGCAAAAGTAGTACCAAAAAAAAGTGAACAAAAATTTACTGTAAAAAAGTAATAAATTAACTATGATTAACTAATTAACAAGTTCACATTACTGATTGATTTGTATAAATGGATAGTTGTGACTAGTATCTTAATGAAAACTAATGTAGAAAATGTAAAACAAAAGTTTCATTACAGATTTATTAACGTATTCATATAAAATATTTATGATTCTAGTTGTTAAAAATATTAACACACAGAATTTCAGGGAAAAAACGTCTTCTGAACTTTAAGCGATGTGGCAACAATGTGCGCCATAAGCCCTATAATGCAATCTATGAGCGAGATAACTATGGCATGCATTATTTTCGTAATTCTATATTTTTTATGCACGGATTTAAGCGGTGACTGTATAATTTTATGACGAAACCGGCTGTATAAAATATCAACGAATTTCAATCGAGTGATTTAATATTATCATGTGCAGCTACTGTGTAAAAACCTCTGTTAAAGATGTAAACCCAGCAATCAGCGGCAATTATCCAGCACAATTCCCACACGTGAAAATTCTGGGGATCAAACCCGGATTGCCTTCGCTGTGCCCGCTACACCAGCCCAGCCCCTCGGAAAATAATCTGAGAAAAATTGTATCGTCATTTATACAGCCAAGTACTGATTATCTTGTCAATTAACTCGCCTCTCATATTTTCTTTCCGATGTATTTCTTTCTTGGAACACTGTCCTCTCGACCTATGGCTTCCAGCTATCACCATTGCATTTCTTAAACTGAATTATTTTGTATTATTTTGATAGCCAAATTATTTTTAGTTGTGTAGGCATATGGTTTTTCCTGTAATGTTCCGAATACTTGTCCTGTCTTACTTTTCCATAGTACAATAGTTCTAAACACCTGTATTTAAAAAGTCTTTGTTGTTTTGACATGGATAATTACGCAAAAAAAAAAAAAAACAGGCACTACTAACTCTCCTTGAAATTTTAAAATACTATTGGGAAAATATGCATCCCCATAGGAAACTGAAAACTGAAAACAATCGACATTCATGCTCACGTGAACTGTACGTGACTGGCAGAAACCTTCCTAGACATGCTTGCGGACTTGAGACAGTGCTGGCCATTTATTGTAAAACAAGGGGTTGGCAATAACTCGGCCACGTTCCTTGCAGATATATATATATATATATATATATATATATATATATATATATATATATATATATATATATATATATATATATATATATAGAGCCTGCTCGCCGTTGTATAGGTACTGAAAGACAGATGCACGTCACGCGGGCAGGCGCACCGGAGCGAAATTATGTGTTGGGAGGGGAAGCAAAGACTCGTGTATTTTGCGAATATGCACATACCCAAAAATATCGTGGTGTAGAGGTCCTCCCCCGGAAAACTTTGAATTTTAAAGTACAAAATTGTGCAATGTAGATGTTTCCGAACAGAAATATTGAGTATAAAGCAGCACTCACAAAAAATAATTTTCAAATAAAGGTATAAATGTATTATATATACCATAAAATTTGTGTGGGAGGGGACACATACTTTGCCTTCTACACAAATGTGTTTGGGGGGGGGGGGGCAACCACACGCTCCGGGGTTACTACACGTGGTTATTTAGTGCCTCTCCTTTCTCCCAAGAAACCAAAATCACCCCTCTCACAATTTACACCCTCTCTTCCTCAACGGAAGGAACCCCCATCCCATGCCCACAGCCAAGGGCAAAAGAGGAATAGCAAATACTTTTAACAACTTGTTTTCTTTTTTTTTTTTTTTTTCCCTCCCAATCAGTCATTGCTCTTTTCCCCACGTAGAATAATCCCTTTGAAATTATGATTTTTAAAGTCGTTTTTCAGTTTCCTACCCCCTCCCCCCTTGAAATTTCTATGACGCAACCTGCGTCATAAACAACCTCCTGTAGGCACCCCTGCTATAATATTTTTTTTTCAAAAGCCGACCCCACTTCCTCATATGCCCCCGGAGGCAGTGCTGTCGCGATACCGAAAGCCGATGCTTCCATAACTCGCTGGTTGTTTGTAAAATCAAATGCACCCCGACAGACTAGTTGCAAATTATTGAAACTGACAGCGGGATGCGTGTAACTGTTTTAGCTGGGCTCCGGACCCGTATTTAAGGCTGGAAGGGGGAAGGGATGTTGCCAATTTTAATGTATTACGTGTTTGTGTAATCTGCAGGGGAGTGAAGCTCCCCTCCAGCTAGGCTGGAGTGATGTAGTGTCATGTTGTTGTGTACTAGTGAGGTGGATGTTGTCGTCAAGAGGCTATATAAACTCGTAGTGTAGCAACCAGCAGTGTTTTTTTTTTTCCAACACTCCCTGGTACTAGCTCTCCTTTGAGTGTGGCTCACTCCCTTCTCCCTACTTGCCATTCATGTGATATGACTAAGCATGATGGATGCCATCATGCCTGCCAAATAAGACCTTTTACGAGGCTGCACATGGAAGAGACAGGAGATCTTGTACTGTAGTTGGAGCAATGCTTCTCTTCAAGAAGTAATTCATCTAGCCCAAGGTTAAGTGGTATTACAGCTCCCTATGTGCAATCTATAATTTTATTGGTCCCTAATGTTCTCCCTGCAAACACCAAAGACTCCTCCCATAATATTCCCTCCTCAACCTTTATCATGTTGGGCATTGCCCTATTTTCTTCTACCTAGGAGCCCTTGTCACCCGAGGCCGATGCCTCTCCAAACCATCCCCATTCCCGTCCAATCTCGGCACATTGCGGGCTGGACACCTAGAGTTGTTGGGGTCTGATGACTGATACCCTCTGCTTCCGGTTTTCACCCCACCTTGACACCCTAGACCCACCTGAGATGTTGACTGTGTATAAGTGAAGAATATGTGGGATTGTGGGAGCAGAGGATAAGGGAGTCTTAATTGTCAGCAAGAGGAGGGATATCCTCGACTAGACATTTCCATCACTTTGGATCAATAGAGTGACAACACTTGCCAGCTACCAACATCTTTTTCTGGGACTTGAGCCTGGTGGGATATGTCAAAGACCAAGTGTACCAAACACATCAAACACATGTAAGTAACATTGGGATGGGAGGAGAGTGGTCTCGCAACTACACCACCACGCCGCCATGGTCTATAACACGCTATATTTAACTTATTTTAGCAGCTGTCGTCGGGCAAATCTGGTGTCAACCAAAACAATGACTGCTGTTAATTACTTGTCCTGTGTGTCTTCTTGTTTGTGTCGCTGGTGTGCATCGTTGGCTGCACGCGGCCAGCAGCTCGGCTCCTCCACATCAGAGGCAGCAAGTGTGTTTGTGTATCAAGGGCAGCTGTTGAATGTTCTCTCGCCGGGTCACAGCAGACAAGAACTGTTCGCCGTGCTCGGGTAAGGGAGGCAGCTGCTGAGAAGAGCGCATTGACCCACTAGTCTCACTTGCGATGCCGAGCCCAGACTCCACTCACATTGCTGTTGCACTTTTGCGCAGTCCGTCCATCCGCCAGCCCTCATGCTGTCACAATTGTCCGACATGACTCACTTCTAACGCAGAAAATGTAAGGGTTATTTATTTATTTATTTATTTTTTTTCAGTCTTCGACGGACTGTGTAAAAAAATGGAAACAAATTGTAACATGCTTGTACTGTCAAATGATATGTATATCTTTCAGCTGTGTCTCATCGTAATCACCTCGAAGATTGAGACACTGGTCATACCGGTGCACCAGTTTTCAATACCCTCTCCAAAGAAAGTTGCCGCCTGCGTATTGAACCGTGTTCGTTTCATTGTGCACTTCTGCCTGTAAAAATCGAATGACTCTACACAACTCGCATTTGGCCGTACAGTTTAATTTTGCAGACATGTTGACATGCCCGTAACCACGCCTCAACTGATGTGAGGGTTTGGCAGGGCCGCCTAGGGAATTTTGGGGACCTGTGGCAAAATTTCTTGGGAGGGGGTGGAGGAATGGGCTTTTAAAATATAAACTGTAAAATATCTTTGGATTTGGGGGCATGGGGTAATTCGCCCCTCCCTGTGGGCGGTCGTGGGGTTTGGCCACTGAACGTGGATGGTGGGAAGGGAGTAAACAATATTGGTGTGTTATGATTCGCTTGCTATCGCTTCGTGGGCATCCCATTAATAAACGAAACTGCAGATGCACCTCGTACGTTACTTATTATTATTATTGTGATTATTATTATATTTATTATTATTATTTGCATCTAGACACTGTAGGATTACGCAAAGCATTCTGACACATATTTGCTTTTCTATCTTATCCTCCATGCAGATCTCTCTCTTCGTTTACTCCCGTGGATTATCTTTCTTTCTTTTTTAAGTTCATGTTTTTCCTAGTTTCTTGGAACTTCGTTCTCTGACATCACCTTCCACTTGTGGATCTTTTTTTCTGTATATGTTTGTCTTAAAAGTCTTCTCTAAGTCAATTTTTAAGTTGTGTGATCCACGATGTTGTTGACTTGACCGATTGTATGTATCTGAAATTTGGTGGCAAGTCTGCTGACGTGCCCATAGAATTTTAACCTTTTTGTGATGCCCGCTGCTAGGTTAGACGTATATAATAATATATTTTTCGGATTTTGTTTAAGAGGTCTCCAACTTTAGGGGCCCTTAACTTTTGAACCATTTGATCTGCAGAGCTGGGATCTAAAATAGACACTAATCTAACGCATTTATATCCGTACTTAGCGATTTTAATTCAACTCGAAAAAAAAAATTTTTTCAACACTAA
The DNA here is from genome assembly GCA_003012365.1 of Medauroidea extradentata. Taxonomy (NCBI): domain Eukaryota; kingdom Metazoa; phylum Arthropoda; class Insecta; order Phasmatodea; family Phasmatidae; genus Medauroidea; species Medauroidea extradentata. Next base: position 5,653 of record PNEQ01094695.1, read on the forward strand.
GTATTTACGCTTCAACATTAACTTTTTTTTCTTTTCGCACTCTGCGCGTCGAGTTATGTAACTGTACTAAATTTCATTAACGTATCTCAAATAGTTTATAAGTTATGAATTTTTAAATTATTTTAACGAGGTCTAAATATAAATACCTATAACTTTCCTTTCGAACTATTCGTATCTCACGAGACTGAGCCTTTGGCAGGTGGTTTTCACGCCCTTTTCACTTACTTTCATACGTTTTTAATTTTTAATAAACCCAATATTCCCAATTCCATTATTCTACTACTATCCCTGCACATATGCTCTAAAATTCATATAATGTATATATATATATATATATATATATATATATATATATATATATATCGTATTCTGCGTGTCAAGTTAACTAACTCTACCAAATTTCATTCGTACATCTGTAACAATTTAGAGGTTATCAATTTTTTTAAATTTTTAAAAGGGGTTCCTGCTTTCACCTCTAGGCGCATTTGCCGGATTTTCAGATAATTACCGGAACGGGTCCGAACCCGAGACCTTCTATTTTTGCTATCAGCGGCCATATCTCTCGTCTTTTTTTTTTTTACGCAAGGTATTACATTTCACGGAGAGGTGCGCGAAAGCGAACCCTGCCAGCACCATTCGCTAACACTACTTCTTCTAGGGAAATCTTATTCCCTGTTGTCGAGTTAGCCCATTACAGTGAGCACGCGTGTCTCGCGGGCAAGATACCATAACATCATAATACCGTAACAATATGCATAAACTACATACAGGAGTAACAAGACTTTGTGGACATCCTGTACATTCGTGATCTCACAATTGTCACCCAGTTTCGCATCAAAAGAAAAAATTACTGTGATGCTAATTTTAGCTGTTTTTATGTTTCATATCTACAATTAGATCCATGTGAATTAAAGTTAGTTCTTTATGCAACGACATTTGTCGTTCAGCTATTGCAAAACAATTTACCTAAGAGAAACTAAAAGTACATTTACTTGTATTTCTATATTTGTTTATTTCTACCATTTTTTGATTTCCAATCCTTAACACTTTTTTTTTTCTGAAAATAGAAATTTATCGCCTTAATTAATATCCAGCTTTCTTCATTGCGATTTCTGTACAGTTTGTATTTGTTGCTCAGCGTCATTTCTGAATACGACAGCGACCAGTTGAAATTATGGCAGAAGTTTAAAGCCGCATTTCTCAGCTATATTATTCTCAGAAAAGGTCGTAGGAGATAGCAATGACAAGTGTTATAATTCTATGGGTTTGTTGTTGTAAAACCTGTAAAAGGATAATTGCTACAAAGCTGGTGGCAGGATCTAATTAACAGACATGCTATTGGTTTTTTATTTTTTACCTTATAAGCCGAGAGCAATTTAACATAATTTTCTGTATGAAAATGTTAATCGAACGGAATAATAATAATTATTATATAAATGTATAGTATAACGTATTATTATATATGTATTTTATATGTATTATATAATATATACATAATTATTATTTTTATTTAACATTATTGTCATTTGTACCGGTGGCTCGGTAAACACTTGTGTTTAATATGTTTGCAGCTATCCTGTATAAAACATACATTGTTAGTGGCCTTTGGCCGCCGAACGTCGTAATAAAATCGCAAGTAATAACGGGAACTATATTGCGGAGTAGTGCATACTCAGAGAGAATATGCTCGTGTGTAGCGCGGTTTCATAGCACAGCGGAGTTGCCTCGTTTTGTTCAGGCAGCTGGCGTGCTCCAGCTGACATCTCAGCGACTGGAGTCACGGTGACGTCACGGCGCACGACGCCGCCAGCCTGCGTGGCACCAGTTTCCCCTTGGAACCGCGCCTTTTTGCCGCCCATCCAGCCGGGTACAGCCGTTGGGCCATCAATCACCGTTCGCCAACTATTCTTAACTGCCAGCCGCCGCGTAACTCTTATATTTATATTTATCTCTGCGTTCTGAGTTCAACGATCCCGTACGCGTGAACGTCTGCGGTAATTCCAGCAGCGCCGGGCTTTGTTGCCCAACTTTGCAGCATGACGAAGCTCCCATTCGTTGGGTGGTAGTAACTTGTGCTTGCCTAATTAACTACCCTAGCATTTAATATTACTAAATGAAGTTTCGAACTATCAATAATTTCCTTTTTTTTTTTTTTTTTTTTTTTTTTTTTTTTTTTTTTTTTTTTTTTTTAATGAAGATGTATAGTTTAAATATTCTGGAATATTATTTCATGATTTATACCAACTGGTCTTTGTGTGTAAATCCCTTACTCGCCAGGTATTCTTTTTTGAAATTGTAACCATTTTAACGGCGCTGCCTACCTCAGAGCTCTGGCGGCAGCGAGGATAGAGTTATTACATGTAAATTAGATTTGGTGGGGCTCATTCACGTTTGGTGATATCACTTCCGGACATCAACCATTTTCTACAGCCAGAAAAGGAAAATATTGCTAAATTTATAAAATTGCAGGGGGAAATATGAATATACGTTTTCGAGTGTTTTCAATGCGTAAATGTGCTTTTTTTGCTCACAGTTTTCATGGTGTTGAAATAAAATTGCCTAAAATATCCTTTAGTAATGTGCGTGTCACCGAGATTAATTAGAAAGTTAGTGGTAGCGTGTATATAGCTTCAACACGTACTGAACGACATTGAAAATAGTTTAACATGTAAATCCCCATGTTTGCTTCCGCCGTGGTTCTGAGGTACGCAGCAACCTTAAGATGTAGGTTACTATGTCATTATCTCGGTAACCATTGATTGACTTGATTTAAACTAAAATTACTAATTTGATATTTCAACCTGGATTATTGAGAAATTGTGTTATTGCGGCCAGCCGTTACGTGAATCTACATATTTTACGTCACATTCCGTTTGAATATTTCAAATTGTTATGCCATATCTTGCAAACCATTTACTTTGGTTCTAGCACTACGTAAACAGGTGCCCGATGGCCATCGTTATTCCTGCCACTTTGTTAAGTAGTCAAACATGTTGCGAGTATCATAGCAAAGCGCTTTCAATGTGTCGTTCCATGTATATATGGCGTACGTTCCAGACGGTTAATAGATTTTCCTTTGTTGATTACTTACATGTCAATGAATATCTCTTCAGAGCATTTATGTGTATGTATATATATATATATATATATATATATATATATATATATATATATATATATATATATACATATATATATTTTTTTTTTTTTTTCAGAATTGAACAGATTGTATAATTTCGTGACGTTACATCAAGTGTAATAGGTAAAACGATTATCTTAAGATGTTTCAAATAACATTCATAAATTTATTTTAGCACAAAATTATGCTTAGGCGTAAGTATTAAATGTCAGTAACTTTGGATTTTGTTTGTTGGTCCATCTGCAACAAGCCGTCTCGAAATTGTTTTGGCCTTCAGTGTTATTAAAATAGTAAGTTATCGTCAAATCAGTTCCAAGGAACATGTTTTCGTAGCACTTAAATTACATTAAATGGTTTGAGTAGTGGCCTTACGTTTTAATTTTATTCAATATTGAATGCAGCAAGAAATTAAATTTTTAATTTTTATCATTACCTTTAATCGGGTAGTTTTTGATGCAGTTGTCTACTACTGTCATAGTTTTTTAACTGTGGTATAATATGACAATGAAACTACCATACAATATACAGAAAATGTTGAATAACATATTAAAATTAAATTTCGAACATAGGAATATTTTAAGCGTGATTTGTCAGTTGAAGCATTATTTTTACGCAATGTGTTGCGTGAATGAATCTTGGAGTGAAGCCCTTCATGGTTCATTTGTAGGAGCTGCTCCGTGCCGAATCTTTGCGTGCCTTTCTGGAGTCACGGAACTCGTGTAACATCACGACTGAAAATAAATCACGATTGTAAATATTTCCACACAAAATACTGAAATGCTGCTACCCGTCCTGTCTTCTTAAATCTTGTATGCGAATGCAGAATATAACTCTTCTCGGGTGTACACATCTTTACTTTTTGTTGCTGTACGAATAATGAGATTTTCGATAACCCACTATTATTTTATTTCTCTTTCGGCGATGCTAGAAATTCAGTCAGGGAAATAATCTAAAATGTAATTACCTGTGCGTGTATGGTACAAAGATGTACGCGTAAGTGGTGTATGTATCTGCTTAAGTTATGCCGAATAGATGTAGTGCGTTTAATTAGTAATTATATACCTTTACAGTATTGCCACTTTCTGCAATGATAATGATCATCAGAGATCTTACTACTGATGCACTGCCTTACACTCTGAAGGCGTGAGTGCAGTGCTATTTAACTTGAAGAGCTGATTCAGATGTTTCAGTTGTGTATTTGACTGAGATTTACTTACTGTTTGCATGGTCATACCTGGGGCCATGAACTTTTCGCGAAAATAATTTTGCCCCAGTTTGTTTGAGTGATTTACGTGCGCATCTATAGCTGTGCCTCATGGTTATTGGCAGCGTGTCTTTGTGAAGTGACGTCTCTCATTAGACTGGGCCAACCACAGTAATGTTGTAGCAACACCACACGTCAGTGATAGGGTAGAACCTCAATACACGCGAGAGTTATGGGATACGGTACGGTAAGATGTCGAGCGAATGACTGGAATACTCAATCGTCGATAACATCTAAACTACTCATCATAATTATAAGGGATTTTTTTTTGCCGCGTAGATATTCTATTAGCGGACGTTTATTTACATAGCACTGGGTGGAAGTATGCTTTGCTTTCGAGTAAAAAAATTAAAAACGGTATTTCAAATATATTCACCTTTTGCTTTTAAAATAATTTTACTCTCCGTAAACCTCTGCGCGAGTGATTCACGGATGTTAAAATTATTTTTAAATCAAAATGAAATATTTTTGAATTTCTTTTATTATAGAATCCTAGATATTATCGTACTAAAAATTATAAAAATTACAGTTTTCCATTTTTATGGATTTTGTGGTTTCAATCCCTTATTTTTCTAAATACTGTTTTTAATTTTATACTGGCTATGAAGCAGAACTGCAGATGTGAACGTAAGGTGCTGAAACAAAATGGGGCGAAATTCTTTTCGCGAAAAGTTCATAGCCCCAGTCATGCCACAAAAATAACTGTACGATACATATGTCTATATTTTTGAACTTAATTATAGTAAAAAAAAGGACATACGTAAAAGTTTGTTGGTTTCAGCCGTACTTTAGTTTTTATATGCTAAGCACACGTGTGGGTTTATTAACACGAATCACAAAAATTCCCCTGAACACTACCAAGTCCATTGTGCTGAAATAAAACTGGAACTTTGTTACACATCTTGTGCTCGCAATAAAGATGTTCTGCCTGTTATACCGTTTGCTCTCTTAATATTTGACTTGATTCCTGCGAAACGTATTACCATGACAGAACAAATAAGGACTTCAGAAGCGATCTAGCGTATGTATAATGCCTTTGATGTTAGCGAACTCAGACGTCGATTGGCTAGTGATGTTCCGCCGTCTTCTGAGTTATGATGAAAACATTAAACATACGGTGGTGCAATTTACCGCCATATTAATTTAAGTCGTACGTGTTAAAAATACTTTTTGCAATAATTTTGTTTTATTTAATTAAATTAGCAACACAATTCGTTCCGTCGTGTCATACAAGCATGATCTTGTTACATAGCTACGGAATAAAGGTCAAGTTGCATATACAAATTCCTCCTGCATCACATTACGTTCTACACAGTTCCAACCCACGTTAAATTATCATTGTCAGGGATGAAAGCAAAGAAACAAATATTGTGTGGAAATTTTAATTTAGAACTTGCCTTACTGTACCCAGTGTAAATAAGAAAAACCTCTTCTTAACTTGTTCTCGAGAGCTAAACAATTAAATGCTTAACATTAGGTAATACCGCAAGGCTTATTTTTCCTCCTTCATTTTCCTAACTACTACCTAACTCAGAAACATTTCAATATACTTGTAGCCGACCCAACAACACTTCCGTGCTACACAAAGTTATAACTATCACGTAATATTCCACACACAAAAAAAACACCATCACCTAGTTCTCACAACCTGTACAAACACAGTTATAACACGTCGACGGGAATAAACTTACAAGTGGCCGGGTTCGTGATACGTGAAGTTCGCTTCCGTCGTTAGTTATTTTGTGCCAACATACCCGTTTCTAAAATTTTTAAAGTGTATGTACAGTTGAATACACACATTTTTACAACTACATAACACTAAACATGATGCAAACCCTCAGGTAGGTTGTAAAAAACGTATTTCTGCTTGTATAACATTTTTCTTTTGTACTTATATTTGATCTGAAATCGTATTTTTTATATTTAAACTACAAACGATTACAGTCACTAACACAATAACGTACACGAGAACACTTCGCTATAATTTTCGTATAAACGCGTTACCGTGTATTGTTTTTCCCCCTTCAAATCTTAAACTTTCAAATATCACTAGGCCTAGTAAAATAAATTATAATCGTTTGTTGTTCTGCACAGAAAATATTGCCGCGGTCATTTTCTGCCAATTAAAATCACTTCCACAAAAACCAGTCACTAAACATCTACAATTGGCTTTCATTTTGCTCCCCCCTTAATTACCACAGGCATGCATAGTAATAACAGTAGGAAGCTGTACATGGTCTTACTTCATGTCTCGGGATTCTGATACGACCAATATGGTCATAAACGAAACCTACCATCATCACATAACGTCGTAAGGAATAATCACGTACAGTACTAACACTTATATTTTTATTTGTGCACTCATAACAACCTTTTTTTAAAGGAAAATTTTATGTTGTTGCCACAAATGGACGGTAAATGTATTTGATTTATCAGGGTAAGAGTAGTACTTAGTATATTTCCAGCTGCGTGGCCTCGAAAAGACCACCCAAGATATTTAACCTAAAGGTGTATTATGTTATAACACGATGACTGCGTGTATTTATTCGTCGTCATTATTTATAACTGCAATGGTTCCGGTACTTGTAATTTCCATATTTTCTAAGTAGTCGGTAGTTTATACAATCTTTCGTTTTACGTAGACTTTTAGTTACGTTTTTAGCCTCCTGTGTGACAAATATAATAGAACTCTGCTATTTTAGGCTGTAGTAAACTGTCTGCTTTGTGTTGACAGTGTAGGTTTTCACCTGTTAACGTGCAAAGTAACATGCAAGTTAACAAGCATCTCAAGGAACACTACTGATGCCTGATTAAGACTGGACGATGCTCATTATACAAGGTGGATCAAAAAGAATCATCCGATTTGGCATGTCTGTATTTCAGAAACTAATAAACATATACAAGTAATTGTTATTTTTGCTGAAAGGTAAACACAAAGTTTTTCCATAGATGTTCCATATTCCCCCCTTGAGATGCACGGCATATGTCAAGGCGGTGTTCAAATAGGCCCCACACTGCAGCGAGCAGGTCTTGAGTTACTGCTTCCACAGCTGCTGTTATGCGATGTCTCAGTTCATTCATCGTCATTGGTAAAGGCGGCACATAAACAGAGTCATTAATAATTAACCCCCACAAAAAAAAGTCACATACAGTCAGGTCCGGTGACCTTGGAGGCCAGTCATGTAAGGCTGTATCATTTGGTCCAGTGCGACTGATCCATCGCCCAGGAAGCCTTTGATTTAAACATTCCTGCACTCCCAGATGCCAGTGTGGCAGTGCCCCATCTTGTTGGTAAATTAAGTCGTTCGAATCAGTCTCCAACTGTGGGAAAAGAAAGTTCTCAAGCATATCGAGATACGTTATTCCTGTAACTGTATTCTCAGGGAAAAAAAGTGGATCATACACCGTTTCTCGTGAAACTGCACAAAACACATTAAATTTTGGATAGTCCCTCTCGTGTATCACAACTTCATGTGGTTGTTCTGGGTCCCATATTCGCACGTAATGGCGATTCACTTTTCCATTTAAATGGAATGTTGCCTCGTCACTAAACACTAAGCGTGGAACAAAACTGTCATCGTCCTCCATCTTGTCAAGCACGAACTTACAAAACTCCACACGTCGTTCTTTGTCACCGCCACGAAGAACTAGCAGTAGCTGAATTTTGTAAGGTTTCATGTATAAACGTCGACGCAACACACGCCAGACGGTCATCGAGGGCATGTTGAGTTGTCGAGCTGCACGGCGAACGGATTTCTTCGGACTGCGTGTGAAACAATGGCGGATGCGTTCCACGTCTGGGTCGGGCACTAGGAGACGGCCCGGCGATTTTCCTTTACACAGACAACCTGTTACTCGGAATTGTTCATGCCATTGTCTAATGCTCTGTGCTGTAGGAGAAGCAATACCATGCCTAGTACGCAAAACGTAGAACACAAAATACTTTCTCTTGTCCAGACGCCATGTTTAGTAGAACTGAAGTGGGCGTTCACTTTAGCACAGTACTGCTACCTATCTGGAACCATGTAAAACTCGAACGTTTCCTCATTCCGACAGTACGTTGTTTACGCGCTTATCTCAAGTTGCCGAATACGTATGAATTTTTATAATCGGATGATTCTTTTTTATACATTCTTAAGTAAATGAACATCCAAAGATTTGGACTCAACTCAGTATGTTTTACTGGTCTGAATTTCCATATTTGACGATCTTCGTTTACTAAAGCTGATGTTTTGTATTGAAACACACTGATAATGTGACCTGCTATTATAAACTACGGCGCAGTGTTTAATACGAATTATTACTGATAGATTTTAAATTTGATCCCTCAAATAATACATTTTAAAGCTAAGTTGTGAATAAATAAACATAAATGTGTATGAAATAAGAATGAAAAGCTGATTCAGTGACTGCAGAGTGATGGTGGAATCACAATTGTGCGACAAGCGTGACACGAATGCCCACGACGCGAATAACAAAAAATGTCATCCAATCAGTGTCGAAGCGGACGTGCTGACGTCACTAAAACCGCGGTATTAATTGACTGACGTATTTTGTTATTCGCGTCGCTTCTGTCACGCCATTGTGATTCCACCACGAGAGCCCTGTCCAATTCTCGGTGCTAATAAAGCGGGGACCACTCTGCAAAGTCGTGTCGGTAGATTGCGCGCCTGCCGTTTGGAAATACGACGTCGAGAGAAATTAACACATTACACGCTTAGGTCTTAGACTGATGAGTGGTTTTCTCTCCGCTTGTGAGGTGCGTTGTCGGGTGCACGACCACGAGCTGCTCCCCTGGCCAGAGAGACAAGGTGGGCGTCAACAGTAAGAGTTGCTTGACCTCCGTGGGCAAGGCGGAGAAGACGCCCTAAAGTAAACATGCGCCGTCCTCCACGCAGGCAGGCGTACCTCTACCTCAGCAGTGAGTGATAGCTGTGGCCGGCCTCTCCAAGGCCTTCGTTCCCTTTGTTGCTGGCAGCAGCTGACCAGTAACTGTCTGGTGGTGAAGTGGCGTCTGGGTTGGAGCCTACTCTCGTGAAAAAGGTGAGGCAGATTTAGTTAAAGCAAACGACACGGCCAATATTGACGGCCATGGGTGGCAGCGGCAGAAAAATTTACCAAGTTAACTTTGACATTATCACGAGACGATATAAATAGCGTAGATAATGAACAATTAAACACTGATTAAATCAAATTGTCTTGGTCCAAAGAAATTTATTCATGGGGTTGCTATGACCTTAAAGAATGCCTGAGCGTACCACCGCTTAGGCATTCCTTCAAGCAAGGGATACAAGGCCAATGCTGACGGTCTATCTGTATGTGTTACCAAATTGAACGAAGCCATTTTGCAGCCCATAACATGCGATGTCCTATACCGATGGTTTTCGTTGAAAAAAAAAATCGTTACCCCCAGCCACGGCCGTAAAAGTACTGGTTTGGACACTCGCCTGGAAACTTGACCACCTTGTTGTTTGGCTGCAGATCATTAAGTTACCAAGAGTGTTGTGTTTAATTAGCTCTGCAGTCAGTGCGGTCGGGCTCAAACTCCGCCCACTTCCCTCCCACAAAGATAAACAATTTATCAAGACGTATATTTTTTTTTATCAATTTATGAAATACTTCCTTCGCTCACAATCCTAAAGCAAGGTTTCAGCAATCTTTATTTACTTTAAAATGTAAACAATGGAAAAAAGTGGGCGAAATTAAGAGTCCGACCGCCCTGACTGCAGCGCCAATAAAGCACAACATTCTCGGTAACTTGGTGAACTGCAGCCAAACAACAAGGGGGTCAAGCAAAATACATTGGTAGATAGGCGAATGTCCAGACCTGTACTTCTACGACCGTACCCCCACCCCTACTAAAGTACACAATTCCCTCTCTACGCCTGCAATATGTCAGCGTTCAATTTGGTCATGTAACAAAAGAGCAGCGTAACAGTCTAGTTCTTTTATAACTTCTTTGCCTTGAAGTCGTAGCAACTCCGTGAATAAGTTTCTTTGTAACCAGACAATCTGCCTTTAATCAGTGCTTAATGTTTGGCTGGCTTTACTTTGAGTTCTTTCCTAAAATTTAAAACATAACTACGTGCATACCTCTTTATGAATTTCTATTAAACTTCTTTATCGTGTCTTTAGTATTCATCGTAAGATGCGCTTTACTATGATGGTAACACAGCGCAGTATTACAAGTTGTATTTTAACACATAAATTTTTAAATTATCTAATTATCCTAATTAATATATAAATATGCTTATTATACTGCTATTTTTTACATTTTTCTCACTCGTGAGTCACAGAAATATAGAATATACTGAAAATATAAAATAAATAAATAAACACCTTTAACGGTGCAGCCTGCCTGAGTGCCGTGGCGTGTGCAAGTATAAGGATTTACATATTAAGTTGTATTCGTTGTTGCTCAGTCATTTCGTAGTCATACCGTTTTGGACACAAACCGTTTTCTGCGTTGAGGAGAGGAGAATATTGTTACGGAAACGAGGGTATATAAAGCGTTATTAGCTGTTATCTTTGAGTGTTTTTATAATGAAAATACTTACCTCTTCGTAGTTTTTAGTGCATTTTAAAACACCCGAAGAGATTCGTACAACAATGTGAGCCTCACTGGGATGAACAAAAAAAGTCAATAGTGGCATGTACAAGTGTCCGAAAATAAATGTGCCTTCAAATAATAGTAACTCGGTCCTTTTATGTTAAATAAAAACCTTGTTTGCACAAAATGCACGGTATACGAAAAAAAAAAAAAAACCTTCAAGCGACTGTAAGAAAAGTATTGTTGTAGGTACCATACTTCTGTTAAAACAGGGACAACAGTCCAGTTTGTAGGTACTATCTTATAACAATATGTTGTATAGAAGTAACAATATGCTCTGTAAAAGGAAGATATTGTTAGCTCCTCCTACAGAACATACTAAGCCATATAATTTGGTATAACATGTATATATCTATCCTGGCTGTCTGAGGTAGGCAGGGTCTTAAACACCTCGTCCCACTCATCATGTCGGATTCTTTGAGCTCCCGTTTATTCACACTCATAAAACTCGAAAATATGTTTGGCGTAACCAGCAGAACTTTGTCATAACATCCGGACTTTAACATTAGTTTCTCTTATAAAGAGAGTCTTTAAAAATTCAGATGTCAAAAAGTTTTTACATTTTAACAAATACTTAACAAATCGCTGCAATAAAAAATCGTGAAATAATTATCCAGGAACATTGATTACGACTTTTTTTATGGTAAGCGATGAGCTCTTTCTTTACCGCGTTTCTCTCACCAGGCATGGAGAGAAGTTCCGTAATGATTTGGAGGAAGTCCAACAAATATCTGTACTTTTTTGATTGAATTCTTTTACAAGTAATTTCCTGTCTGTCATATGACCTCGTCGTGATATATCTTTTTTATAAAATACCATGTCTGGTTAGTATGTCGACATCTCCAATGTATCTATAACAACTTCAGAGTTTCTAAATTTGCAAAATAACCGTTAAGGTATATTGAGTTCAAGGTTCACATAACCAGTTACCATTTAACATCATGTTCTCATGAACCAATAAAACACCGTAAGCGGGGATGATTTTGGGACACTATTACACAATTTTATTTTTATGTGTCGCAGACGTAAGCAAATATTAACGTAATTTGATGTGGACATTCATTATTTGGAATTCACCATAAGTAAATTTATTTACTCAAGGGATATTATATATGTAAGCCTATATCCCTTGAGTAAATACATTTACTCATGGTGAATATATATATATATATATATATATATATTTATTTATTTATTTATTTATTTATTGCCCCAAAATCAACCCCCCGATGACGATTCACATATGATAATGAATACGCGTTCGTTTGTTTTACTACTACAAGACCTTATTTAATGCAATGACGTAAGCACTTTAATTACGAAGTTCTAGTGTCTGTGTTTGAAATGGAATTGTATGCCACTGACAGTTTTTCTTGTGAATGTAAGAATAATTTCACCAGGAACGACATGGATCTGCATGTTATAATATTATAGAAGAACTGTGTGCGCGAATCATTATTGTTATTATGTTAGTAAATTGCAGTTCATCTGTGCCTGTCCACCAACACAGTATTTTTCCTACACCTACCCATATAAGTATAAATAATTGATGCGTAAAGACATTGACGTTGTTTCGGATTCGAGCTAAGGATCTATGATAGTATCCTCTACCAGATAATTTACATATTGGTTACACAAAACATTTCGTTGATCGTTTAGAGTGTTTCTTGTCGAGGTCGAGAACTTAACTGGTCACAAACGCTAAGCTCCCAAGGCACAGAAAGTTTGTTTTCAGACAGAATATGCTGAGTTTGAAACTCGGTGCAGGTGGGAACCACACATTGTTGCTTGTCTCGCGTTCGGTAACTCCGGGGTTTGGTACCGATCTTGTGCACCAGGGTTTGTTTCTCTACGCTGAATTATTTAACATCCCAGGCGAATGTGGGCTCAGCTATTTATTACGAAACTAACCGTGTGCCCGATGTGATTTCCCGTCAGTTTCTATGCGTGTTTCGTACTTTCATTTTCAGGTCGATTTGTGACATTCCCATTTTGGTAAGTCAACCCTTGAATCAGTCAAAAGGTAATTTTTTAGGTACTTACGTTCGAAGTTCTTTAGGAGCCTAGGTACAAGATTCCACGTTTCTAGCTTCGAAAATGCCGTATTTCCCATACAATCTTTCTTCTCTTATTTTACCCTGTAGTGGATGCATTTTCATAAATATTTTCTTAGTGCTCACCTACGAATGTAAGGAACACCTGTGTAAAATTTTATGCTTCTAGACCCAGTGAATTAAGCTGCGCGTTGTCAGTCATCAGTTAGTGTTAGAGCTTAATTAAGTAATTTCATTGCACACAGCAAAATGCAGATCATTGTTGTTATTATTCTACAGTACGCGACTTTTGCTTACGAAGTGCCAGGTTTCACGAACCGATTACTTGAAACATAACGTGAGACAGTTGAACATGAGGTTAATGGTTGAGGTCGTCGTGTGACCCAGGAAATTGAGTTTGTTGGATTATAAATTTCGTTATTGATTATTTGAGGCTATCATTAGTTTTGTATAAAAAAATTTTTACATGTAAGTTGTGTCTGTAGTTGTAATCTATCAACGTCAGAGAAAAAGCGACGGTGAATAATCAACGTTAAAAATATGCTAATGTTTTTAAAGAAATTAATGTTCTTTTAAACGTCAGATTTTTTATTTTGTTTCTTTTTAAATTTTTATTTGTGCTTTATGTCTTGTTGACAACGAGGTCATTAGCGACGAGAAAAAAACTTTATAAAAAGACAGGAACTGGGAGAGGAATTGGCTATAGCCTTTATTAAATAGCTGACCCAGCAATCGCCTGGAATGATTTCTGAAAACGAAGGTAAATCTAAATCTGCACATCTGGAGCTGAGCATCGAACATAGGTCCTACCGCATGCGAGTACATACAATAGGATAGAGCTGCGCCACTTGGCTCGGTCAGATGTTATTCTGGACATTATGTAGCCTCCTAGCATTAAAAATATAAGGCAAAATAAAAATATCGTGTTTATAGAACTCAAGCGCAATTAACTGAGCAAATATAAATATTTAATTTACTTATCGTTAATATTTAAAATTATTTCTGTTCTGTCTATTTTCTTGTCGATCAGTCCGTACTGTGTACATTCCTCAACATTCATATTGCCGTCTACATAATGTAAACACATGTGTTGAAAACTAAATTCTTGTCAGTCACGTGTATAAAACTAATGTGAGCTATCTTTGAATGATTTTTGCAATAGGAGTATGTGACAAATTAAAGTGTTTTCTTGTATACACGTCACTGCTAGCGAATATTGCTCAGTCGCATAACACTTACCGTTATACAAAATGATAAGCACGAGAAAATACAGGAATACAGTCGGTATATAAAGGAAACTGAAAAACGAAAAAGGAAAGCCAAACTATCAGAGGACCAAACAATGTGCATAAAATGGCGATAATGATGGATATAGACCATTGACATGCGTGGTAGTTAAAAAAAAAAGTTGTAGATTTTAAAGTGCGAACGGGGGTCAATTTGAGCAGTTTTCAAACTTTGAATATACCGCTAATAGGAATATTAATATTTTTATTTTTTTATAACTTCCTTTGCGAGGATGGGGACAAACCCCTGTAAATAATTTTAGGGAGGTGGGATATGACCGTCCCCTCCCCCTCCCCTGCCAGACACACCCATGACAAAGACAACGAGGCTAACAAAGATGAACACAGCGACAGAAATTGTTATAAGTTAATTATTAGTTGTCCTATCGCTTTTAAGACAAGGCAACACAGCGTACATAACACAGACGATAATAATAGGATCCCTTTGAAAACAGATGCGTAGTACTTTTATGTAACTGTGAGTTTTCTGCGGCTTTGCAATATTAGCTTTCAATGGCGATTATAATTTTACAACAAATCATTTAAGTTTGTAACTAATCTGTCTCTAATTTCCTTTTCTCAGTCGTTGTTCCAGCCTCTCCTTAAGGTCGCTGTCCCTGTCCACCCCAGAGCCCTGGCGAAAACAAGGGTAGGGACTTACATGTTAAATTAGATGTGGCTCAGTACTTGTCGAACCTGCATACATCCCACTACGCCACGTACACTTTTTACATAAAACGGTTTTATACAAGAGACGAAAACCAAGTGATTTACAAAAACTAAATAATTCACACTGAAGGAAAGTGCCACAGGCTATAAACTAGACATGTATAAAAACTTTGAATTGGAATTTTTTGTATTTAAAAAAAAAAAAATACAGAACAGATTTTTAATTTCAAATTCAGCAATTTAAAAAAAAATACAAAAAATATTCAGTATGGTTTTTTATTCATGTCTAGACGTAGCCCGCGACACTGTTCTTCAGTGAGAATTATTTAATTTCTGTTTAGTCGTTGATTTTCGTTTCTTCTTTAAAACCGTTTTATGCAAATTTTGGCTTTGATATGCCATTGTTCAAAAACTGTAAAATATAGTCACAACGTATGCCTATAAAACAAAGTATCGTACAGATAAAAAAAAATTAAAACAATTAAAATTTTGCAGGGAGCCCCCATCCTTAAGGCTGTTCAAGGGCCTCGGACATGTAATGAAAATCAATGTAACATAAGGAATTCATAATATATATGTAGCAAGTATGTGTTTGGTACCTACTTAATAAAGTTTCGGAACTGAAATAGCTTTTGTTTCATTTATTTTAATGAGTCTTCTGTCCTAATTTAATTCATACAAATCATAACTATTTTCTTTTCCT
>PNEQ01094696.1:0-21377 GCA_003012365.1 Medauroidea extradentata
TACCGATTATTGTAGAAGTCAACTATAGAACTTGGTGGCAGGTAGGTGAGTCGACTTAACGTATTGTCGCATATGTGAATGTAGTTGCTTGTATGCCCACTGTACCGAATATTGTAGAAGTCAACTACAGAACTTGGTGGCAGGTAGGTGAGTGGACTTAACGTATTGTCGCATAGGTGGATGCAGTTGCTTGTATGTCCACTGCGCCGAATATTGTAGAAGTCAACTACAGAACTTGGTGGCAGGTAGGTGAGTGGACTTAACGTATTGTCGCATAGGTGGATGTAGTTGCTTGTATGCCCACTGTACGGAATATTGTAGAAGTCAACTAAAGAACTTGGTGGCAGGTAGGTAAGTGGACTTACCGTATTGTCGGCAGCGAGGACATTACAGATAGTTACATCTTGGTACAATGACCGGAGCTGGGAGAGGTGTCAGCCATGGCCTTTGGTAAGGAATCATCCCAGTATTTGCTTGAAGTGGTTTCGGGAAATTATATAAAGGTGAAATGAGGATGACCGGTACCGAGGATCTAACCCGGGTCCTCACAAATGCTAGTCCAACGAGTTACCGTTGCGCCATCTTGCTCGGTAGGACTCGGTGGAGTAACTTCACACAAATAAATAAGAAAAATATAATAATGAAAGAAAAATTCGAAGCTTTGATCAAAATTCTCAAGGCTTGGATTATGTTAGCAACATATCTGCAAATTATCAAGCATCGTTAACTAAATTTTCGATCCTTTATTTCCCGTAAGCTTACAAACATTGAAAGTCCGGTTATTCCACTAAGACGTGCGAACAACTTAAGGCATGCTGCAATAAGACAACGAAACTTAAGCTGCCTTTCCTTTTGTGGCGGCACTCAATATGTGATTCCACGCAATACGTCCCAGTATTAAAACCGCCTACGTGCCTTAAACTGCACGGACAATTGAACGTTTAACCATGCGGTGTAGCAGCGCATAGCGTAATACTATGATGGCTGAAGGTAGTGCATGTGCTACGTCGTAATTTTATTTTTAAATACTTTATACATAACGGAAACAGTCAGTTATGCGGCCACAATATGTGGCATATAGTTACTTCTCAAGAACGATAAAGGCCATCATTTCAAGCTGTTCTAGAGGGCAAAGTGAAAGCAAAAATCTGTCAAAGGTTTCATGCAGAATAATGAGATTTTAGATTGCCATTAAGATAAGATGCAATTAGGAATGCCAGTTATCAAATTTTCGTTATCGTTCATATTAATACAAAAATTTAAATAATAACAAAATGTGCTATTGTTTAAGAAAGTTTGACAGCTGGCAGAAAATAGGTAATCGAGGTATCGTAAAAATAAAAGCCAGCAGTGTTTTCTGTCACCTTTGTTTGTAACCGATAAGCATCAGATAACTGGCACTGCGTAGCCACTCTTTTTTATGACGACACTTTTCGAGGAATGTCAGAAGGGTTTCCTAAAGGAGAACAATGTTTATAAAATCTGTCAGACGAATTGTTAAAAGGTAGGAAGAAACAAGCAGGTTAATTGTGATGTCTGCCCAGATGCTGATATGGTACACTTTTTATGAATGCAGACTAATGGGGCGTGAATATTTTACATCTGCCCACACATGAGTTTTTCTGTTATTCAGCAACCATCACAATGAAAGTGTTATCGAAGAAAAGAATTTGCGAGTCGAACTCAGGGCCGATATTTTAAACCTCTTTCGAATGGCAACCAACTGCTATCCCCATAGAGAAAGCATTGGTTAGCAGATGGTTGTCATTCTAAAGAGGTCTATAGATACGGCCCTCAGTGTATGTTTCTTACGCGTTACACAAAAACTTTTCTGCAAACTCCAAACGTAGAGAATAATCCTCAAGAAGTAGATTTTATCATACGAACTTTAATTAAATACATTATGTTTAATTAATTTTTGCTATTTGACCTAAATGTTTATTTTATTTTTCTTGTTTCATCTTTGTTTGTGTATGTGTTGACTGTAGCCTAACTAATAGTTTTTATTTTATAGTGTTTCTTGTCAAACTCTTTGTTTTATGCGACGACATAGCACAACGGTGACGCAAGTCCACAATATATCGCTTAATGTTTTGCAATGATCATAAGTCAGCAAGTAGGTACTGTACATTTGGTGCTGCTTCGTCACAATATATGTACATTTCAACGTTCAGTTACAGGTAAAAATAAAATAATACTATAAATCTTCAAGAGGGAAGTGGCAACCGTGCAAAGTAACGTGATTAGTTTCGTTAGTGCTCGTGGAGTGCGAGGAAATGTTGCAAAATTTCCGCGCGCCCAGTGAGTGTTAGATAACTCTGGATGTACCGCATCAGCGCGCACCGAGTCCATAAATTTGAAGCTTTTAACAAGCCACGGTTTGTTTTTGTTTGCTCGCGCGTTTCCGCTGGCTTTTTAGTTTCATCGGCACCGCTAATTTCTCCCATTTGTTTACAGTTGCCGCTGCTCAGAACAGGCTAGGCGTTTAGCGTGTATTTTCGGTCGGCGAGCTGGTTGACTTGACTGTGTAGTGAGGGACGCTGTACAGTCTGAGATGGAAGTATTGTAGATATGTTCTCTGTACGCACAGCAGCTTTCTTCAGTAGTACATGTCTACTGCACAAACTCATTGATGCTCACTGAAGATACGCAAGGTGTAACCGGCATCTGATCCTTCACGATGATCTGTGCCCCGCAGAAACATGGTTAATTTCTTCACATGAAGACGGGAGCAGATATCAGCTCCCGAAGCGTCGTGAAATGTCGGTCTTAAGACATATACTGTGTTCTTTCGTATCTTCACAGTTGTGTCGCCTAGTGTGTTGTCTGTGACGTCGTCGTTGTTATCCTGTCTTGTGTCCAACATTGTCTTCGTCTCAGTATTGTCTGTGCTGTCTTAATTGGGGTGTCCGAGTTTTTACAGTTTATTTGGTTTTGTATTTTGTCTTTAATTTTTGGATATTTATTTTATTTTTCTTTATTGTTCGTTGACTAATTCCTTATGGGTTATTTCGTGTTCTGTTAATTGGTGTTGACTACGACCAAACTAGGCTTGATTTCTCTTTGTTTTTCCGTTTATTTTCTCATACGCTCATTAGATTTCTGGGTCGCTAGATGGTTTATACCAACTCCTACCATACAAGAAGTTAACAACATAATTAACTGGCCTACTTGCCTCCGTATCTGGGAAAATTTACCCAGTAGGTTACAAAGCTGCTTTTACAAGTGTCATTTAAAACTAAATGTAACTGAATTTATTAAGTTTTATCTGAATAAATGGTTTGATATGAAATGGTTGAAGGGTTCACGAAACATATCACTTCAATTTATTCGTGTGTTACTTTCCGTAATTGCGGGAATTGCGGAACTATATCAGTAAACAATATTAGACTAAGTAAACTGTTTAAGTGAGACGAGCCAACCTACAAAATGTAGTTTAAACCAGTCAATATAACCGGAACTGTAGCACAACATGTTCGTTTATTTTCGTACTTACTCACTTTGAAAATGCCAGCTAGATCTACCTATGTAAATAATCTTTCAGAAATCAAAGCTTTTATGGTTAACTATAAAGGAATTAAGTTTGGCTAAAATAGGTCTAAGAAGTCTCAAAATAACACATACAATATTAATTAATGGCGTGGTAGGCTACCTTTCAAATTGGACGACCTTCAACAATAAACTCCGCTAAAACCACAATGTTTTAGGTAAACGGGTAAACATAAAGTTTAGTTATTATTGATGATTGTAGAACGCAAAATATGGTATGAAATATTTATGTTTTCGTAAGGTTACATTTTCCAGAATTGTGGCCCGACAATAATGTATCCAATTAAAATCAAAGTTTTTCTAAAAAAAAAAAAAAAAAAAAAAAAAAAAGAAAGAAATAGCAGTTTTTTAAGTATAACAGAACGAACTTCGTCCATGTCGTTCTACCTCACTAAATGTCTGTTCTAATATTCTGCCTTTTCCCCGACCCTATATTCCTGCACCACTATATACTAATCTCATGTCACCCCCACCTCTGGTCCCTAAGCACTGAAAACCTTGCGGTTATGCGCTGACCAAAGCCCTTTACTCATTCGCTGAAACAGTAAGGTAAATTCATTTTTATAATAATGTTTTTAATTAAAAGCATGTTTAGTTTAATAAACAATGGTATACCATACGTCTTCATTTGCGTATTTATTTTGTTTTTGAAACTATAATCGTGTTTTTGGGCTATCTTCGCACTAAACGAATTTTATGACTAAGTGACGGTACCTAATTATGTTTATTAGTTAAGTAAACTAAACCGCTGAAGATATCTTTGGCGATATTGTACACGTATCTCCAACACAAAATAATTTTATACTTTAGTGAAATTATCCTTGAAATGCAAATTTATGTCATAATATTTTTAAATATTGTGTGCTCAGTGATTATAATCCATGGGGTGGGTCAGTTTACAGCAACAGTTGAGAAACATTTCAATTAAATGCTTTAGAAGCATAGAAATATAAGAAAGTATCGTTAATAACTCGTCGATTACCAAATATTGCAGTTACCTACTAATTATGTTGTAATATTTCTGGTAAACAATCTACAAATGCATAAAACTAGACAGGAAACAAATGTTTTATTTAAAACATAAAAGGAACAAATATGGCGGCATATATTTCACCGCCCATGCTCTAGAAGTGTGTAGTGCTGGTACACTCTAGCGGCGTGTAATGCAACTACGTCGGCATCTCGTCTGATTGACGGTCGTTGAAAAAGGTGCACTTAAGAGTTAACATTATTACATAAAATTAATATATCGAGCATACCGTTAAAAAAAAAAACACCTTATTCACCGGTCACAGCGTAACAATCTGTCATAGTATATTTGAGTACTGAGTAGGCCTACTGCATAAAAAGTTGCAAAGTAGGCCTAGGCCTAAACTGAGTTTATGATCATATTACTGTACTCGTCACATCATTACAATAACATTTTTGTTAGCAGGCCTATCTTGTTCCATAACCATAACACATCCACATATTTGGTTTATCACCAACATATTTTCATTGTAGACCCAAGGTAATAAAACTTTTCAGCCAACATATTTCGTAAATTCCCAGGTTAAAGGAACATAATGTATAAAACAAAACATTTCGTGGAGAATTTTACACCACATTGTTGGAAAACACGTGTCCTCGAAACCAAGTCAAGACTATCAATCAAATTACAAACAAAATTTGCTACACATAAATAATCCATGTATAACATTTGTAACGTCCCGACCACAGACGCGAATTAAAAAAAATGTAACTTGGGTTTCGTTTTTGAAAACGAAACAATCTGCTTGTCTGGCAGTTTCATCGAAATGCTAAAAATATATTCATTTTATGAATATACAACACAGAATTTCAATAATAATATGTTACATTCGAACGTTAGACTTGTAGTTACTAAGCAATAGTGTATTCGAGAGTGTCGACGCCGGTTATGTTTACTTCTTCCCCCTCCCGTATTTCCTGTGTACCTACGGAGTCATTTACATACTTCAAGTGCAAAAATTTAAACACAATTTGCCTTGCATAGTCTATGATGTAGAATGCGTTGATTGGTTGGCGGCAAACGCTAAACGCTACAACTTGGAAGTTCGCCATCTTTTACCGCGATGCGTTTAGCGCGATGCGCAAGAATAACGCGTAACGCACGTTGTAGCCATCGGCGTTAGCTTACATATACTCAGCTCAATTGTAACGTATTACTGTAACGCGAAATCTATTGTAGCCGGGCCTTGAAGGTAAGAAGGCTAGTAAAGGAAATACAGTTGTCCGGGCTTTCTATTTGTATTTTCACATCTCTTCTAGTAAACCACCTGGACCTTCTTACTTTTCTGTATCCTTTAATTTTTATTATTTTTAACTTATTAGTGGTTACACTTATTTCTGTCGAGAGTGTTTTTGTATCGCCTGTGCAGGTTTTTTCCCTCACTAAGAGAGGGAGCCACAGCTGTATGCGCGGCCATATTTTGTCCAGGCCTTCTATGTCACGAGCATATCTCCTTGCATGACTTTCCACCTTTGTAGACATCCGTTTCTTCCTAGCACCTTCATAACCCAGTAGTATTGAGGTAGATTAGGTAAATACTACTGAAACTCAGATCCTCAGCTTAGCTTGAGAAGCAGTCTATTGTCTATGGTTATCTTCTGGGTTTGTAAAGAAACTATTCTGGTACTCACCATTACATTTAAGTATAAGACATTACTGAGAACAAAGTTAAGTGTACAGATTTCACTAAACGAACTGTTTGAAATGTTCAATTATCATGAATAAAAGTGTTCATTTGATAATGAGAAGTAAACTTCATTTAATTTAAAATATACTTATTAATAACTTAATCTCGTTTCCTTACCTTGGCAAGGTAATTATTCAACATAAATTATCATTTTATCACTTAACTGTCATGTCCTTGCTAACCACAGATACCGCAAGAAGGATGACAGTGTATTTTTACTGTCCTCGGACTATTACATTTGCTATCTTTGCCTGTGTATGAAACAGGAAACATAGAAAACATTCCAAGACAAATCACAAAGTCATTGAATTAAATTTCCAATTCCTCAAGTCTGTCATAAATCACTTTCACGTTTTCTTCGAAATTTTATTTTAGGGAGCTGAAATGTTGCAATTTGCTAATCGTAAAAACACATTCCTCTATCATCTCAGTAATCTGTTTCCTAAAACTTATGTTGGCGTTCGATTCGTAGTGCTATCCAGCGAAACGCTTCAATGCTATTTTAAAAATATTTTCACACACATTTAAATTCTTTAGCCTATATTTTGATGTGTTTTGCTTCAGGGCCTGATATATTTCATTTATGTTGTCAACAAACTGTAGTTGTCTATTCTAAACTAAAACAGTGTAATTAGTATAATGTCTTTGAATGTGTCTTGCAATTCCCATTGCCATACCATCAATTTGTTTGCAAAAATCATCCG
Organism: Medauroidea extradentata; assembly: GCA_003012365.1. Classification (NCBI taxonomy): domain Eukaryota; kingdom Metazoa; phylum Arthropoda; class Insecta; order Phasmatodea; family Phasmatidae; genus Medauroidea; species Medauroidea extradentata. The sequence continues at coordinate 6,971 of PNEQ01094696.1, forward strand.
TGAATTGAAAATATGTTGTACTGACACAGAGTGTGATCAGTTCCATTATGGACGGAATACGTATTATAGTTCTTTCAATCAGAGTCCTGTCATTTTCCAGTTATTCTTTTATAATAGTAAGAGTCTCTGTTATAGGAACATTTGTAAACAGGCTTTGGATATCAAATCTGACAAGGGCGTCACTGGGTGATATTTCTAAAGATTTAGCAGTGGATACAAATTGACCAGAATCTTTCACTCTATTAGTGGTTCTACAATTTTTAGCAGGAACTTAGGTTTTGGCTAGGAGAGTTGCAAGAGCTGATTACAGGCCGTAATCGCAAACACGGTTTATGGATTTTTGGTAGGCAATAAATTTGTGGTGTTAGTGCTCGCCTTGTTTTTAAATCCAACTTCAAAAAAAGGAGGAAGTCATCAACTCGACTGTTTTTTTTTTATGTTCCTTACCACATATTTTCGTAATTTATAAACCAATTTGAAATTTTTTTTTGTGGGAAAGGGGATAGTAAAATCCTGTTAAGACTTTTGTGGTGGGACGGAAATTAATAAAGTTTATTAACCAGGAAACCTTCTTAAAAAGGTTCAGTTATGTGTTCATATAAACAAGGTTTAAAATTATTTAACTTATTAAGCAGGAAACTTCTTAAGAGGGCGTGGTACATAATTCAGCTCTAATAGCATTAATCTATAGCTGTAGTTTTTTGAAGACAATTTGCGAAAATTAAACAACATCAATCCTAGACAACAGTTTTAGCCTACGTTTTAAACAAAATTGTTTCCAGTGTTATACGGACTTCTGAGACACAATCTCTGACGCCGGAACCTCGAGCATTTAACTGCGGCGCAAGAGATCACGTGTAACGAATTAGTAACTTTGGATAAATATTTACTCGTTAAGTTGACAAATACCATTATCTAGGATTGCCATTGATTATTTTATCCGTATTGGCTTCGAATAAAACGTAGAAATTATTTTTTGTTTTCAGCGTTTATTTATCTATTATGCACTCTTAAGAGGATTTCACTATATTCACAAGTAGGTCCCATTTTAATTTTATTGGCACTAGACCTTGGATTTCAAAGATATACTCCTCAAAATCGAATAGGAGTGAGTGAGAGATTTTGGTCAGCGGTTAACATCGAGATCTTTAGTGCTGATAAGGGGGGACATGAGGAGAGTATGGAGTGACGCCTGAACGAAAGAGTGGGGGAAATGGGAGATCCCCGAGAAAACCCGCCAACCAGCGGCATCGTCCGGAGCAATTCTTACATGCAAAAATCCGGGGACCGACCCAGCCGAAAAATCGAATACGAAATAGTGATTAAGATATTGGAAGGTTTATAAAAATCCAAGACTAGGTAGGTGCCTAACTGTGGTCAAGGACTTTCTGAACGGACTTGGACTGCTAAGACACAATGGAGCTCCTTAACGACAAATAGCACGAATGTGGAAGGTAGGCACTGGAACTCCGTAAAAAAAGCAAAAAATAAAAAATGTTTAGCAATAATAACACCGATTTAAAAAAATCTACTCTGGAAGAAAAGCACTAAAAAGTAAAAAAAGTACGTTATTTTTAGGCTGCTTCCTAGAATACAATTAATTTATTGTTATTTTTGGAGTATGGGTCCGCCAATATTTTAAGAAATTACATGAAATTTTCTAAAATTTACCAATTTTGTTTGAAAGTCATGTTAATTTGATAATGTAGCAATATCTAACTAAACCAGGTGATCCCCTTCCAGCCCCGCCGCTATGCCCCGCCGCGCCGCTGCTGTCTTTGTGTCGATTAAGAACTGCTTAGTTGTAGTATACGTTACATTTCATTAAATGAGATGTATACCTACGCTACTTCGTTACATGGTTGTTAACCTTGGCTGGCACCGACTCAAAAGTAACTATAATTGAACATTACTGTCCTAAAAATAGATTGTATTCCAAGCAGTCTAAAAATAACACATTTATTTTACATTTTAGTGCAAGTTGGTGTTATTTGTTGTTAAAAAATGTTTTATTCTGTTTTGTTGTTCTGATTATTTTTACTGTCTGGTACACTTTTCACTCAATACTACCAGTCTAGTCTTTATTTAGATGTTTGTACTTGCCTTATGTTATGAGGTCACTGATTTTACTCTCGTAGTCTGCTCTGTCCAGTACAACAGTGGCGCGGCCTTTGTCTGCCGGAAGGATAACCATTTCAGATTTGGATTTGAGTGTGTCTTGACAGCTCTGAGCTCGTTAGGAGATATGTTGGGTTTCGGAGGTCCAGCTGATGTGATAGCTGTTCGCACAGACCACCGGAATTCATCCTGTTTGGTCACTGGCAGCTTGCCTACGACACTTTCTACTGACGAAACTATGTCCAGGACAGGAATACGGTGTGGTGTAGTGCAATAATGCAGACCTATCTCCAAAACTGATTTCTCGCAGACTGAAAGAACCCTGTTTGATGCAATGATGACAGTGTTTTTGTTTTCTAAAACTGGCCAAGAAAGGCGGGATACAAAAAATCCATATTGGCTGAACATGAGTGGGAAAAGCAACATAAAATACTGTGAGAAAATGCCACTCCACTTACGCTAGAAACATTCCCCATCAAAAGGAAAATAAAAGAAGCAGCATTTATTGTGAATAACACGAATGTATTTAGTCAACAAAGTATTAAATTTAGAAATATTTTTACTTTACCTGAAGACGGGAGCAGATGTCATCTCCCGAAACGTCGTGAAATGTCGGTTTTTAGAAATGTACTGTATTGTTTTGTGTCTTCATCTTTGTGTCTTCTAGTCTGTTGTTTGTGACATCGTCGTTGTTATCCTGTCTTACGTCTACTGCTGTAGACCATGCCCTTAATATATTTTAGTCGCGGTTGCGAAAGTCCGAAACATTTTTTTTAAATAACTGTCAGTTGATTTACCCTACGTATGTAGACGATTACTACATATATGAAATTTACTAATATGAAAAACTTACCAAAAAATAATTTAGCGTTTTGGCAAAGCTTTACCTGAAAACCAGTTATTCTACGACGAGATATGTCAGAAACATTTGTTGTTAGGTTAGGGTGGGCCAGACGCCTTGGGATCAATTACTTGATTCTCCGTCGTGTGTCGCTGCTCTGTTAAATTTTCAACTCTTGTGTCTTCGGATAAGGAAGGCAATGTGCGTGTTCAATGTAACCTTACACGCTTGACTCGTTTTATCTGCCTCACTGCCAATATTGATGCAGGTACTATGTGAGTGTTGGAATTACGAGTACGGTACTTGTTTGAAGTAAGATTCACACGTAGGCACTTAATGTGTAGTGTAGTATCTGTACTGAAGCTTTTGTGGAATAATCTCGTCCATTTTTCATCATCACAATTTTTGCTATAACTTTCATTGATATTATAATGCTTTAATAGAGTGTAGCTTCAATCACTTCCAACTGTAGGGTACTTTGTATTATATTGCTGGTAACGTTTGTTTATTCTCGTGAAGGAGAGCATTAAGTTGGATTCACAATGCCCCGACGATCCCGACACAACAGTCCCAACACAGCATAATCTTAATAACAACCAATAAAAAGCAAGTATCAGTCCGACCTAACTACTATCCCGATAACCCGACGGACGTGCATTCTACTTCTTATTTTCGCCATGTTTGGCCTTGCAGGGAAAGGAAATGCAGCATAACAAAACTAAATTTACTTGCAGCTGAGAATAGTTGTTTAGTTCTGCTTGTATTAAAAATGTTTTGCCATTGTTTTTCCAGTTGTTCTCTAGTCCAAAACATTGTAACGTGCCGTCCTGTCTCGCTGTAAAATGGACAATTTCTGTGAATATACGTTAATTAATAAAGTACGGCTTTATAGCAGGCCGATTGAAATAATACATTTAATAATTTATAGTGGATCCTACTTTTTAGTACTGCCGACGGCCATATCACGACGAGCCACATGTCCACAGGCCAGAGCACTGTGAACGCCAGAATCATCGTAGCTGTCTATGTATTGTGAATTCACCTTTGTGCCAACTTGTTAAATATCACAAGTTAAAAACTAACAAAGATGTGGAGGTGTGGAGGTGTGGAGGAGTAGAGATTTGTTAAAGCTTGCAAAGCATATGACATCTAGCACTTAAACCATACCAGTGAATTTACTTCACTTCTATGAAGTAAATGTGACTTCGGCGATAGGTAATGGTAGAGAAATTTAATAAATTGTCTATTTTTATGTATAGGTCTACTGTTTCAACTCAATGAGATTCATGTATGACATACTATCCAAAAAGTTAGTTGGTTGTTTTTAGATGAAGCCTATAGCGTGCAAAATAAATTATGGCAACTGGTCTTCCTAGAAGAGGTTGTATTTGCAGGTGTGAGGGCAGTAAGTAACAGTACTTGTAACTTGTGATGTTGCAGGTGGCTGACACGGTGTTGCAAAGAGTGGTTGGAGAAGATACTTCTGGCAAGCAAGTGAGTACCACTTTCTAAGAACACGTGCAATAACCGTGAATCTGAGTTCCCTAAATACACAGTTCGAGTTAGATGCTGTTGAGTTGACAAACGTGCTTAGCATAAGCCCTCGAGTCACGCTATTTTATCATCTGGAGGCAATACAAATGTTAGCAATAGGGCAAGACAAGTCATCATGTAAACAACAATATAGCCTTTACTCGCAGTGCACTAAACTGGCTCGCAGTGCACTAAACTGGCTCGCAGTGCACTAAACTGGCTCGCAGTGCACTAAACTGGCACGCAGTGCTTCCACAGTAGTCGCGCTTATATTTATGACCTACGTGGTGAGGTACAACTTTATTTGCGTCAAGTTTGGCGTAAACCCAAATAAATTCTTCTCTGTTCCTCTTTTACAAATTCCAGTGGTATTTGAAATAGAGGAGTGATTTGAAATGACAATTTAAGCCATTTTGTGGGGCCTAAAAATATGTTACCATTAGGCGTGTTGTGTTTTAAAACTTAGAAACATAGTTCCAAGTATTATTTATCTTTATACTGATAATGACTCAGCAGTTTTACGTGAATGAAAGAACAAGTTACGTCACCACTATTGCGCAAGATGTGTCTGATAAAACATTATTTGAACACTGTTTAACTCACGTAAGTGGCATACGCTTAGAAATACATTCAAATATCGTAACTCATGTCTATACCCATTTCAGGTTCCCCAGCAATATTTTAAGACTGTTTTATTTCGCCCTCGAAAATGACAAAAGTGGTTCATTTACGGTTCGTTTAACTAATGACACTGTTGATACAGAATATTTAAATGGTACGGATGTACAACATGACTTTGTCTTCAATATAACGTCACAAATGGTATGGCCGCCACAGAACGTCTCTCATAGGCTAGTTATCTCGTGTAGACTTAGTAGATAGATATAGCGGATTTTGGCACATGGGACCTGGGATAGGATCGTAGGATCCACCGATGACGTCACCGGCCGCCATCTTGGATGAAGTCACCGCTCGCCATCTTGGATGATGTCACTTTCAAAATTTTCAAAAATTTTCCAAATTTTCCAAAATTAAAAAAATTTTTAAAAAATTCAAAAGTTTAAAAATCAATAAATTTTATGCCTGCCATCTTGTTTCCGGCGTCCATCTTGTCCGGGATACCTGCTGTAAATTAATCCAATCAAATAAACTATAGGGGTTTTCTCAGAGTTTTCCGACATTTTTTAAAATTCGAATTCCTACCAACCCCCACTCATACCTCATAATGTAAAAATGTATTTCTAGTAAAAATAAGTTAAGTAATTTGCATTATCACAGCTAAACGGGTTCCGCCTCCCCTTCCCCAGCTAATAACCTAAACCCGACTCATATCTTAGAAATCCCCGAACTATTACCATAAAATCCAATAAAATAAAGTATAGGGGTTTTCTCCGAGTCTTCCAAAAAAAATTTCTAATTTTCATTCCAACCTAACCTCACTTTCATCCCATAACATAAAACATTTTCTTAGCAAAAATAATTTAAGTAAATAACCATACCGCACCTGAACAAGTTCCCCCCCCCCCCAACATTCCTCAGCTAAGAAATTAAACCCGACCCCTATCTTAGTTATTCCCAACAAGTTTCAATAAATCCAATCAAATAAACTATAGGAGTTTTCTCAGAGTCTTCCAAAATTTTTTCGATTTATTATTCTTATCAACTCCCACTCATGCTGCATAATGAAACTACATCTTTCTAGTAAAATAATTTAAGTAATTGACCATAATGCACCTGAACATGGTCCCCCCCATCCTTCCCCAGCTAATAACTTAAACCTATCTTAGCTATTCCAGAACTAATTTCAATAAATTCAATCAAATAACCTATACGGGTTTTCTCGGAGTATTCCGAATTTTTTTGATTTATCATTCCTATCAACTCCCACTCATACTTCATAATGAAACTACATCTTTCTAGTAAAATAATTTAAGTAATTAACCACAACCCACCTGAACATTGTTCCTTCCACTCTTGCCCAGCTAATAACTTAAACCTAACCTCTATCTTAGCTATTCGAGTACAAGTTTCAATAAATTCAATCAAATAAACTATAGGAGTTTTCTCAGAGTATTCCGAAAATTTTTCGATTTATCATTCCTATCAACCCCTACCCATACTTCATTATATAAAAATATATTTCTAGTAAAATAATTTAAGTAAAAACTATACCGCACCTGAACGAGGTTCCCTAACCCTTTCCCATGCTAATAACTTAAATCCGACCCCTATCCTAGCTATTCCCGAACAAGTTTCATTAAATCCAATAAACTAAAATGTAGGGGTTTTCTCAGAGTCTTCCCAAAATATTTCGATTGTACAGTCCAATCACACTCCACTTATACTTTTATAATAAAAACATATTTTAGAAAGTATAAATATATAGTTAAATCATACCTAACGGTTCCCCATCCTCCCCAAAGCTAATAACATAATCCCAACTCCTGTCCTACCCATTCCTGAACAGATTCCATAAAATCCAATCAAATAAAATATAAAGGGTTTCTCAGAGTCTTCCGAAATTTTCTCGATTTTGCATTCCAAACACACCCCACTCATACTCATAACATAAAACATCTCATTAACAAAATTAATTTAAGTAATTAACTATACCACAAATAGACGAGCTCCCCAACCACACCCCCTAGCTATTCCCGAACGATTTACATTAAATCCAAAAAAATAAAGTATAGGGGTTTTCTCAGAGTTTTCCGAAAAATTTTATAATTCGCATTCTTACCATCCCCCATCACACCTTATACGGAAATTTTTATTTTTTCAATTAAATAAAAAAACCAACACTATATGCCTAGACAAGGCTTCCTTAGCACCCTCCCCCAATATCTTACACTATGTCATTAGCAGATGTCTACCACCTCCCTCATCTTCTCAAGCCTTTAGTATTTTCCCTTCTTCCCAAGTCAGCACATGCATGCTAATCACTTGCTCATCACATGACACTCCTCGCCTCCATACCATGATGTCATCCTATACCACCTCCCCCTCCTCCAGAGTCAGCATATACATGTGTTGTAGTATGGTGCAATACCTACCTTTGTACTTCCCCCTCACTCCCCATCACATAAATCACCACCTTCCTGAGACATAACATCATATTGGTGTGCAACATGACACAACTCTGTAGGTGAAATTCAACATCTTTTTCGATAGCAAATCCCCCCCCCCCAAAACCAGTCATTGCTGATTCAGCACACAACATGTTTAGCAGTATGGTGCAATATTAATCTTCGGACTCTCTCCTCCCTCTACCACCGAGACAGCACATTCCTAAGGCATGACGCCAGAATGGTGTCGCAATATAGCGTCACTCCTACCCCCTCCATCATTCGTTCCCTTATCTCCTTACATATATCAGCACGTAACAAACTCTGCATGATCAGTCTTCAGCAAGCCACTAGCACTAGAGTCACATTGTTTCGACCGACCATAATTTGATTAACAAGCATATTCTCAACACGAAATCCAATTCTATGCTAGAACGCTACTTGCATCTAGACGAGGATACCCGAAACTACCTGTCTTGTGTAGAGAGCTGCAGGGATTGTGCTTCTGATCCGGACACACCACATCGCGATAATTGGTACATAACACCACAGCCCACAAACTTTAAGCGTCAACAATACCCTGCCAGAAAGAAGCGTGTAAGGAGTTCATCGACGTATCGTTTATTAGCCTCAATAAATGTTCTAGCAGTGATATGTATTGCAACATTCAGGTATTCAAATCACAAGACACTTTCACCATTAAACAAGTGTCGATGTCGGAAAGTGACGATGACCTGTCAACCAACGTCTTCACATTCGAAACTCCCTGCCCCTGGGATCATCTAAGCCGCATCACACAACAAGCATACCGTCTACAGATGTACCAAAAACATGGACTCAGGTGGGATTCCGATGATATCCCTTACTGTAAGATATTCTATGTGGTGGGTAGTATCATAAATGAAGATGTCCCTATGTTCGTCATCGGAAACGATCAAAAATTTGTGTTACATTTCGTGTGCTCGAACAGTGTTAGAATTATCGACGCACACAAGCAGTTTGGCTGTCTTAAGTTCAGAAAACTCATAAAAATGTACCCTAACATACATCACAACTGTGAGAAAACTCTGTTCTGTGCCCAGTGTAACTCTGAAGCCATGAGACTCTGGTTTTACAACAACCCATGGTACGTGTAATATACGAATAATGCTAACCCACAGAATATGTAAAAATGAGACTTTAAAGTATTGAAGGGAAATATTTTTTGTTAAAAATAAATTTATGAAAATTTTTTGGTGGTATTTCTGTAAATAAAAAGATTTAACGAATTTTTTTTTAAATTTGAATTTACCTTTCAGTGGAGAAGAAATACGTTATAGTAATTAATGATCAAATAAAGCTGTAGAAAGACAAACTATGTATAACATGTCATATTCAATTTAGAATAGGGTACAAAGAAGGTCTTAACTACACATATAACGATGTGGTCTACGGTATTTGTCTTCTGCTCTAATAGATCCCGGCTCAAATCCCTGTCCCAGAACAAAATATTATGCATCACAACTTGCATACAGTATATAATAAGCATGTGTTGAATTCAAAACAATCACATACATGTACATGACGTCCACATACGAAATATACCCTCACATACTCTTCCCCCTTACAACTATCGAAATAAATTTTCGCTTGTGACACATATTTAAAACTCCTCCACAACACAAACGAATATATAGTGACAAAATAAAATATGTTTTTCCAACTGCTCAGGCGAACAATTTTATGTACCTAAACATATCTTCCAATCGCAATTAAGTATCATACATAAAATAAACAACACATATCTAAATTCAAACTTTTGCAAAATACCTGGCCCATAATAAGGCCAGCTAACCTAATGAGCTAACCAAGCCTAACATACGCCAATGAAGCATAATACAGAAAGGTAACGAAGACCTCATGATAAAACTCAAGTATATATTTGCAAAGCAGGTAGCCTCAGGAAACCTCCATCCTTCACCAATCATCACCTAACCCTACTCACCTGGAAATCGCCCATGGCCACTTTACCAATATAAATAAATGTAAAATTATTCATACTTATGTAATAGTCTGTAGTATAGTGACTGTTGCATAATTTCAAGTGGAAACTTTTTTCTCGCTCCATTTTGTGTAGCCTAAACAATACGCATATTAACTAAAGTCTCCTAGTAACATGAAAGTATATATAAGTATTAACATACGTAAAGCATGTTGGAAAGCTAAATGACTTCAAGATATGAGAAATCCCATACTCCCATTCCATAGACTGGATCACATATAGAGAGCAGCATGTGTACATACACGCCTACAAGCCCCCTCCCTTTCCACGCACACATACACACACACACCACACAAATACACACACACATCACACTCCCACATACACATACTCCGTATACCCCCCAAACACACCGCCACATTTCCCCACCCCCCATAACCCACCATAATTACCACCCCACAATCCCCCCTCCACAAAACCCCTTCACACACACACATATTGTTTATCCATATACTCACACCCACACAACTGTATTACTCCACACACATCAGTGTAAACTCCACACACACACACACTCGCAAAAACCCCTAACTACTTCTTATCCAATTATTGAAACCCAGCATATGACAAGACTACTGCATAGTGCTTTGAGGAGACATTCATGTAGCCACCTCACTTCTGTATACAACAATTATAAACCCCAATTATTTGAACCTCTGTTTTAGACCTTATTATTAGAGCATCCCCTCCCTTTACTGTGCTATTTAGAACGTTTACATATCCTGGTTATAAGTATGCAAATGTATTGAACATCAATTCATGTATTTCAATTTTTACCCCAAGAACCCATCCCATTCACAATCCAAGTGAGATACATTAAGATACTAATACAGTATATTTTACACAATACCGTACGTCCCACTCTTTAATAAAATACATATTTTCTCTCATTTATGCATTAAACGCACACCCAGAGTATTAAAATCTGGATTTAATTTTAAAACCTCATACAACATGCAAAGAATTTGCAAGTAGTAAAAACCTCAGAGAATCAACCTAACAGCATTAGAAAGCAGGGGACAATGCATTTATTCGAGATAGGCAACTTCATCCTCGGCAGTAATATGTACGGCCAACGATCTCCTTGCTCGTTGATATGTATATTGCTTCCACCAAATTGCGGAGCCAGCTGATTTATGTGAGGTGCCTGCAGTTCTATGTGAGGTGCTTGCTGTGCTAACTACGGTGCCTGCGGTGCTAACAGCGGTGCCTGTAGTGCTAACAGCGGTGCCTGCGGTGCTAACTGCGGTGCCTACAGTTTTAGTGAGGTGCCAACAGATTTTTGTGAGGTGCCTGCAGTTTTTGTGAGGTGCTGGCTGATTTATGTGAGGTGCCAGCTGATTTATGTGAGGTGCCAACTGTTTTATGTGAGGTGCCTACAGTTTTAGTGAGGCGCCAACAGATTTTTGTGAGGTGCCTGCAGTTTTTGTTAGGTGCCGGCAGTTTTATGTGAGGTGCCTGCAGTTTTATGTGAGGTACCGACAGTTTTTCGTGTGCTACATGCGATGATATGTGCTGTGCCTTCGTAGTTGTGTGGGGAGCAAGCGTAAAAAAAAATAGTTTTAATTAGGTTGTGGAGAACCAATACCGCAAATATTAGAATATATCTTCAAATTACCTCCCCAAGTTAACCGACGATGCCAGGCTGCACACAGGAGTCCCAAATTCGGCTATTTTTTCTCTATCGTAAATGGTCTCCGCACACTGCTACAAGCTGTAAATACTTTACTGCACAGACGACAACGGAAGTATGTCATTAAATGAACGCACCATTCGGATGCACCATTCAGAGTATACCGATAAACGAGCTCACAAGGCACTTATATTCAAGTACTATTAGCTAAGTGTATTGAGATTCGCTTACAGTTTCTTAACCTGTATCTTTTACATGTACAGGAAGAGAAACTTTCGGTTTATACTCTCCTTTATGCCAATACAAAAAATGTATAAAAGTACGAAAAACAGTATGTATTATAACTCAATTTACTCCCATGTCTCTTTTGTCAATTCACCAGTGGAGAGTCACCCCGTGATAAAGTCACCGGTGAGGAGTCATCTGCCAGCAGTCACCTGCCATGAGTCACTCATGTAAAACCTTACAGCAAATAATTATTTTTAAAAAAATCCAAGCCGATGGATGTGAGATACTATCTGTGCGGCATGAATCTGCATGTTTATCAACTTCTATTACATCACAAGTAAATCAGTGTTATCATTATATCAGTTTTTACTCAATGCCAATGCTGGGCACCATTAATAAAAAAACCGAATAGATGCAAGAATTTCATATCTCTAGTCAGCTATCCCTGTTACACTTTGAATAAATCAATTAATGACAATCATATATTAGACAAATAAAACATACATTCCAATATTACCTCAAAATAACCCAGTCGGTCAATGCAAGATATTCAGTAAAAAAATAAATCCCAGTTTGTTAACATAACTTAAACCAAGCTCATATAAACCAGCCTTTACAAACATACAATAAATTACAATACCACATGAACACACCTTTCATTTGAAGTAACAAGTCTGTCTATCCATCCCAACTCTGCTATATCTTTGTTAACTTAGCAAGTCTTATAAAACCAACAATCAGTAACTCGCATGTTTCCTATAAAATCGACTCTAGAAGAAGAATATGCCAGTAAATAAATAAAGAATAATTTATACAGTTTATCTTTAACCCCCCAGACCTTCCTACAACATACAAACAGTTATAATATATATTTCAACCAACAAGCATAGTATCATGTACGTCATTTAAAAAAAAGTATTGTTTTAACACATATATGAGAGACCGTAAGTTCGGCGCCACTTCATCGTAACTTTCTTACAGACAAACTAAATTTAAATACCCGTGAAAACTTATCATAAACCATGCCAATCGCTATTAATGAACGAAGCCACATACGTATCCTAAAGATGGATAATTTTGTTCCTGAATTCTTATAGTCGGTTTTCAACTAATGTAATAATCACATTAATCACTTTTTTCATATTAATATAACCTATTATAACAACCCGGAGCTCCCCATACAGCAAGTTTCTTTGGGGAGCCATTGCAGCTCCATTTATTCTAGTTACTTATACAAAATCAATCAGAGATGTAAGATAGCCCCCCCATCAGTCATGAGCATACTATAACATACACGTCACATATTCAAAAGTCCTGATCAGTCTATATACTCACAATCTGTAAAAAAAAAAAAAAAGTTTGCATGTTCATGCTTGTAGACATACACATACCCATTCGAGAACTAATCAACTGTAAAAATCAAGTATATGTGTAAATCTTACACATAGACACTAACGCAATATATTTCGTCATATCGGTAATCCAAAACAAAGTTTTTAATCATATTAAAACATCCATCCATAACAGTATACCATCTAAACTTGTATGTGCATAGTACTAATAAACCCCATGCACTGAATATGTCCCAACATTAATAAAAATTTCCTTTGTCCATTTCAAGCAAAGTATAGCATTAGGTACATATTCACACCACCACATGTACCATACTAAAGTGGCAATTAAACACAAAAAGAAAATAAATACACCAGATTATTCTTGTAAGCATTGCTGGAAAACACAAGTTCACAGTCTTGAGGAAACAGTTTTCTCAGTACTTGCAATATTTTCCCTATGAGGGAGAAATCCTTCCTGTACATATAGGTTATCATTCACTTTTTCAGAATCATTGCGGAAGTAATCACTATGTAACAATATTACAGTGATAACCCTTGTATCCAACACATCGTAATAGCCACCTCAACGAAATCCATACCAAACATCTCAAGCATCTTGTTTGAAGCTTGCCAGCAATTTAGCTTTTGGCTGTAACAGTATGGGTATAGGAGATAATCACAATATATTTTGAATAGTCACCATAAACACGCAAAGGCATCGCTAGGACGACCAGCATTACGTCCTTTTAACCATCAGCAGTGTAATATAACATTTATATTTATAATATGAGTAACATCGCGACAAACCATACTGCATTTACCTGTGTGTGCTACCTTCTAGGTTGCTATAACACATACCTGAAACACACTATTCATGTCGGACAGTCGGGTATACCTTCACTCTGCTGTAATCATGCTAATATATCTGTATAGACATTTGAACATCTCAGCGGTTGTACTGGAGAATACTTCATCACGAGAGATAGGTGAAAGTTGTCTTACAAGTATTAAATATTTATTTGACTACTAAGACAGTAGGGCACTTATAGACCTTTTAAATCGAGTTCAACATTGCAGAAGTAATAAGCTTCAACCAAGTTACCTCAATTTTTTTTTTTCAAAGCAATCACAACTGTGAATGGGATGGGTTCCTGGGGTAAAAACTGAAATACATGAATTGATGTTCAATACATGTGTAAACTTACAACCAGGATATGTAAACGATCTAAATAGCACAATAAAGGGAGGGGATGCTCTAATAATGTCTAAAACAGACGTTCAAATAATTGGAGTTTATAAATGTTGTATACAGGAGTGAGGTGGCTACATGAATGTCTCCTCAAAGCACTATGCAGTACGACGAGTAGTCTTGTCATATGCTGGGTTTCAATAATTGGATAAGAAGTAGTTAGGGGTTTTTGTGAGTGTGTGTGTGGAGTTTACACTGATGTGTGTGGAGTAATACAGTTGTGTGGGTGTGAGTATATGGATAAACGATATGTGTGTGTAAAGGGGGTTTGTGGAGGGGGGATTGTGGGGTGGTAATTATGGTGGGTTTCTGGGGGGGGAATGTGGCGGTGTGTTTGGGGGGGTATACGGAGTGTGTGTATGTGG
>PNEQ01094697.1:0-21376 GCA_003012365.1 Medauroidea extradentata
TTCGCCTCTGGCCAATGTACAAAACTAAATTAAAAATAAATGAAATTAAACAAATTATTACGATTGAACAAGATTAAACACATAATTCTGATTACAATGAAATGTCAACGGATTCTCTACGACAATTTTATCACATTTTGCATTATTTACAATGAACATTACATTTAATAGATACAAATGGCAAAGAGGCCTGTTACAAAAGCATTATGATATATCCTTGGTTAACTGCTTGACATAAATAATAATGGAATCTTTCATTAATTTGTCATGCAGAATCATTGCAAGATAATTTTTTAATGTTAACCTATAATTCTCTTGCAATGAATCTACATGACAAATTAATGAAAGTTTCCATTATTATTTATGTTAAGCAGTTTACCAATGATATGTTGTATGCTTTGTCAAAGAGAAAATTTTGATAATACAATTTGAATAATTGTTATAACTCAAAAACCGATAATATAATAAAATTGTCGAACATTCCCCCTTAAATTTCGAGGTACAGTACAGTATTTATACACTTTCAGTCTCTTCGCCAAACAGCCTGTCACATAAATAAATAATTACACTGCACAGGAAAGCTAATGGACTGGAATAAAATGTTACAATGACTAGACTAATAAACTATTGTTTTTGAAATAAAGTTCTCGTAGGAACTTTCATGAAATAGACATTTTACTAGGAAACATGAGCGGTAGAGTACTTCTGTTGTGACTGCGCATGTCGAAAACTCTGCGGTGCAAGAAACTACTGTTGGACACACGCCATTGCAGTGCTAGGTCCACAATCTTTTACAAAAACCCCATTGCAAGAATTTTTCAAAGACGTAATGATTGTTGTAATAATAAAAATATATTAACACAATCTAGGGCCACGATTTTGTCGCGAAAAGATTTGTGCCCCACTTTGTTTCAGTGACTAACGTGCACTTCGGCAGTTCTGTTTCAAGGTTATTGGCAGCGTGTCTTTGTTCAGTCACGTTTCTCATTTTACTGCACCAATCAGAATAAGATTATTGTGAGTCTGTACGTCTATAATTTGCCAAGGCGAGTGAGAGTAAAATCATCCAACCACAGACGTTGTAGCAGAGCTGCAGGTGTGCACATGACGCATCGAAACCAAATGTTGCAAAAATCTTTTCGCCATAAAATCGCGGCTCTAGAATAACAGTTCATTTAAAATTTCGTGTGCATACCCTTAGCTAGAATAATGAACTTGATGTGTCATGTCGTTGACTGACTTTAGGTGCGTGCTGAAGAAATTTTTTCCCCCAATTTTTCCAAATGTAATCATTGTAGAGCTTGCTGACTTGGTCAGTGTTTCCGTACTTGTTTGCACAAATTCTTTCATAGTTTGACATCTTGGCTCTGTGGTTGAGTTATACGCGGTCGTAGAACATGACAAACAACCACTTTAGCAGGTGCGTCATTTAGGTTGGCAAGGGGCCGGGGGGGGGGGCAATTTCCCCCCTAGATTATATGTATAAAATATATATTTTTATATTTTGTTATTTAAATAATGCTAACGTAAGCACATAGAACTGAAGTTTTATTATTAAAGTTTATAATTTATACAGGCTTAATTAATAAAAAGGATACAACAAGGTCACTGTCACCGAAAAAAAAAATCTTGCCCCCCCCCCCCCCAAGAAAAACGTGAAATGACGCCGCTGCACTATAGTTTTATGGCAGTGTGCTTAAGTCATCGTCTTATTGTTGGAACAAAAATAAGACACCTGAGGGACCAAGCTCTGCCAGCTCTTAGCGTGTTCACGTGGCTAAAATTCATAATTTTATATTTGCACGGCATTGTTTTCATTTCATAGACCTTACTTGTGACTACATTTTCCGATTGTAAACATTTTTTAGCTCTTATAGTTTTCCCGCAGCGGCATGTCAGCCAGAATATGCAGATTATGGGAACATAGAATAACAAAAACAAGTGACTTACTCAGAAAGATTTACACAGAAAATTAGACATAATGAGCCACATGCTAATATATTTCAAACACTCAACAAAAGCATTTTGTCTATTTTAAAAATTGCCAAGTATTAAGTAAATTGTCATCATTTTCTGATATTTTTTTAACGTTCGAAGGTATTACATTTAGTGTTTTTACATAGTTTAGCGTATTGTTCATAATATGTAATTTCAGTGTAAATTATTTCATTTGAGTAAGCCACTTGATTTTTGTTATTCCTACGTTCCCGTAACATGCAAATTTGGACCTTATCATGTCGTTATGGGAAGACTATGAGAGCTAAACAATTTTTACATGTGGAAAATGTAGTCACAAGTAACGTCTATAAAACGAACACTATGACGTACAAGTATAAAATTATTACATTTAGACACGTGAACGCCCTTAAGATAGCCTATACCGAGGTCTGGCTGACTTAGCTTATTCATGTGACAATATGACCTCGCATCCCTCGCCATAGGACATACACCGTGTTCCATTCGTATGTTTTCTCAGTCTGTGGCTTTGCTGCCGCAAGGAAAAAATCACGGCTATCGTCTTGTGTGAACGCCGTCGTCGTTATAAAACATTACGATGACTAGCAAAGTGGCTAAGAGGACGAAGCCGGAGGAACCATTAAATTGTTCTTAGTTCTTTTGTACCGTGTCCCGCACAGCTGCACGCAACCTTGAGCAATGTCATCTGGACAAGTAAATCTGAGGTTTAATGCGAACTATAATTCCAAGTGTACAGGGACGCTGTATAGTCTCATTACACGAACACTTTTGTTTATGGCAGTTCTGTTCGTTGGGTTCTCTTTTTTGTCCTTTACGCATCTCCTATTTGACTGCCCGGGTTTTAATAGCCGCCAACACCATTCCTCTTTTTTTCTCTAGTGCAGTAAGCTTGCATACGATTTCACGTGAATAATGCATTTAGTAGTTTTTGAAATGACCTTCACCAACTGCCAAAAAGTGCACCCGTTTGTGGAATACTAAACCAGCAACAAGATTCGCTTTAAGGGGGATTAATTAATTCCTACAGCCTATGACAGGGGTGGCCAACCTTTTCGAAGCTGTGGCCCAAAATTTGAACCAAATCATATCGCGGGCCACGATAAAAAGAACTTTCACGTCGACTACTTTTTATGAGCTGAACACTAACGTACTGTTTTATAGTAGTGCAAAAATAATTGTCTTCACAGTATTTAGATAAGGAGCGTTGGCAAATATGGAATCATTATTTAAATATTTTTACTGTCAGTGTAAGTGACATTGAAATATTATTCAAATGCTTCAGCTTATGGCGGGCCGTTTGAAATGAAGTGGTGGGCCGGTCTTTGGCCCGCGGGCATAGGGTTGGCCGTCTCTGGCCTGTGATTTATACGTTTTTTTTCTCGATAACTTTGTTTCAGTGTCTGTATAGACATTTTTGGCACAACGCATATAGATGAAAGATAAATCGACTGTCAGAAATTGTTGCGACCTCAATATCTTCATTATTTTGTAACGGGAAAAGCTGACAATAGAACATTAATTTACCGTATTTAAGCGAGTGACTAGGTTACGTTGGACACAAAACTAACAAACGACGTCGTATGGATTCCATAAAGTGAAGCTCTCTTAGTGCGTAAAACGTAAACAATGTCTCTGTTCCCTGATTTGTAAGAAAATACATAAACCCAAACTGATAATGATCAATCAGGCGCATGAACGGTGTTTAGCGTGCCATGTTTCTTCTTTTCTACGCGAAACCGCTGAACTTACTCTTATATATCTTCGAAAGAACATTCAGTTGAAACAATACTTCTTTGAACAGTACGCTTATTACAAACACGATTTTGGGGTCCCTCAAAATGAAATTTTTTATTAGACTGTTGTAATTTCAAAAATACCGCCCGAATTCTTAAAACATAACAGTAGAAGCACGAATTGGACATTACTACAAACGTTCCATAAATAAAATTACAGGGTCGCCGCTTTAAGTCCATGGAAAAAAGCGTAAAACGAAAACACTGCACGCCAGTTTGGCTCGCCGCGTATAGAAGCGAAGTCGTTACCGTCGAGTGTGGCAAGTTGAACCTTATCGCTCCACCGTCTCCGCGCATCAAACGTGAAAAACTACTCTCTCTTAAGAGCTCGTGTCACTTATGTTGAATTTTTCTTAATTCCTTCCTGACTGAACATTTGGCAAAATTTAACTGGAAATATTTCAATAGGGACGTAGCTAATTACTAGAGGTACGTCAATTTCGCGGATTAATCTGGCAGTAGCCTAGACTTGTCAGTCCTATACACCCACTGGCCACAATCGATTATCTAAGCGGCTTATAACCGTACAAGCAGGTAGCAAGCGATAACACTTCGCATTATTTCCTTATTTACTACTGGCTTGCAGTAGTCAAACGCATTTCGAAACAGCCGCCAGCAATTCACAGACATGACAATGAAGTATACATAATTGGCGTTAAACCTGACCTGGAATGTATCTGCGAAATTTACGTACCTCTACTAATTACTTTACCTTTCATTACGTACATAGTATTCGAAAAACTAAAGCGTAACTATAAAATAATTAAGCAAATTTAAATGTTAACATAAAGATTCTTTCTCACCAAATAATAAACACTAATTAACTCACATTACCGATTTCATCCAATAATACGCAATTAACTGTACAATGTAATGTTTATATAAAGAAATATTGCCAGTTATTCGTCACATACTTAATTTATTAAAAAAAAAAAAAAAAAAACATGAGTATTATTAACAAAAGTGACGCAGCGTAAGGGCGCCGCCTACCCGCGCGTGAGAAGCTCAAAAGCTAAGGAGCAGTAAGGTCGACCTTGAAGCGCGCATCAAATGCCGCGTCGCCTCAACGAGCCAAGCGCTGAACTAGTGTGCAAAGTTCCCGCCGAACTGTTTTTACTATGGGACACTAAGCGGTGATCATATAATTTTATTGGTGGAAAGTCTGCAACTAAGTTCAGTGCAGGTGGCAATCTGAGTTTCACATACATCCGGTTAGTACATTTTGAAGTACGGAAGTCTGAAAAGGCCGTTTTTAGCCACGTTGGAGGGCTTAGAAACAGTGTTTTTAATGAATGTGACGTCTTATCATTTAGGTTCCGACCTTGTCTGAAGTTTTTCTTTTTGTGCGTTCGAACAATGGGCACATGTGGAATATTTTCGTAGAAACAACCTGTTTACGAACACACTGCAACGCATTTGAAGCGTGAGGTAGGCGGCTGCCCATCTGGAGTGTTTACCCGAGTTAGTAGGCAGGAAGCAAGTTTGCACACAAAGTGCCATACCGTATTGCTTGTAGCTGTAAGCCATTGAACGCATGCATACGTTCCTTTGACTCGTCATTGTTTTACAAGACCCATTGAACTCCTCTGCAGTAGTTACTTTTGTATTCAGTCATTACATTTTGACATATAGTTCTATAAAAGCAGTTTTGACTGACGTTGCAAGATTTCGAAGTTGGTAGTATGAATAGCACGCGTGCAAATCGAACATATAATGTTGTCATCATATCTGGAATATTTTTTCGTAAGTACACATAATTAGAAAAAGTTGAGTAAAGTCGCCAACATATGCTTTCTTAGAGCACTCTGCATCTCTTTTACAGTGCCAAGTAAGCGTCATCCAAAAGTATCTTCAGAATATCATGAACTTTTAAGTGGGGTGTTGACAGTCAATGACTTTCATACAACTAATTAATGCGCGATTACGAAACATAATGAAGCTCGGAAAGCTCGTACAATCAACTAGGTATAGTTTTATGTGTAGTTTAAAATGTGTGACTTAAGACAGCGAATAATCCTGGGCTAAATTGGAGACGAAAATGTTACTAGCAAAATGTTATATATCTGTCGCGCACAATGTGGCACCGCAGCACGGAGAAAGCCCCCTCTTGCGCTGCAAGTCCAGGTACTAGCTAGTCGAGATAAAAAGAAAAAAAAAAACATTGTTTTACGATAATACCGTCAAATGATGATATTTAAATGACTGAAGGTGTAACATTGACCGACTCAAGAT
This sequence comes from Medauroidea extradentata, assembly GCA_003012365.1. Lineage (NCBI taxonomy): Eukaryota > Metazoa > Arthropoda > Insecta > Phasmatodea > Phasmatidae > Medauroidea > Medauroidea extradentata. Next base: position 6,003 of record PNEQ01094697.1, read on the forward strand.
ATTTGTGCTGTGAACATCTCCCTACCTGAGCTTGAAGTGCGTTGCAGCAAGTTGCGATTTTTTTACGAAACTACTAAAGCCGCGTTATATGTGTATATCTACGGAAAGAAAACACACTTTAAACTATGTTGCTAGAGTTTCAAATATTTTCGGGACCCTTAAAATGGCCAGAAATGGGTATTTTAGACTGTCGTATCTGTAAAAATAACAACAACCGGATTCAAACAAAGAACTATAGAGACAAGCGTTAGACTTTTAACTATGCTAGCCACAAATAAAATAATGTGGTCACAGCTTAAAGTCCCATAGTAAAAAAGGTAATAGTAAAGTACTGCACGCCGGCTGAGTGGCTTGCGCGGAGAGGCGATAAAGCATTTCATACGTCGGTCAATAGCAACCTTACCGCTTCTGTCTCACACAAACGCAGCCTATCTAGGGAGGTCCCTTAAGTTTTTAACCCGTAAGTTTGAGCCATTCAGATAAAGTTTGCCATTTCTTCACTACATGTCACCTGATTAAATATTATTAGCCGGGCAATGTTACACTTGCTATCAAGGTATCCACATTTGACGGTTACTCATTTTCTTAATTACTGAAGTTCTTTCTTTGCTCATTTGTTTTTCAAGCATGTCGTCAACTGATTTTGACTCCTTACCGGTACTATTGCGGCTAGCGAGGGGAATTGTCATTTGCCCAGTGCCAAACATACAACAATGGGTTTCCTAATTTGTAGTAGAAAGTCTGAGTTTACCGTAGAGCATGTGCAGCAAAGTAAACTGTAAAAAAAAATATTTGTTAACTTAACACAACGATGTGTAGGGGCGTTAAGAAAGTAAGTATTGTAAAGTTGTTTCCCGTAGATCAATGGTAGCGTTGATACAATGTTAGAAAGAAGTCATATTTATATTGGTGTTACCAGACCTGTACATCAGGTACAGTGTTCGTCAATTGCTCTCAAACTGGAGCGTGGTAAGTGTCTCATACTGTGTATGGGTTAATTACTTCCAATACTACCTATGCATTTTTTTTACGGTTTATTAATGCGCAATATTCGTTCAGTAGCTAACTGAAGGGGTCGGGTGCTGCCAAAATCAAGAAGTACATGGGCTAGAGTTGCAATTCAGCGGTGAAAGGTGAGAACATTGGTGCTGTCATTTGTCAGCTGAATCTTGCACCGTATTGCAATCAGCGTTTGTACGCGCTGCTGTTTTCTCGTTTCGCCGCTAGTCAAACATGTGAATACTGTTTGCTGTAGTCAGACGTTTTCCCGGTCAGGTGTATGCCTGGGCGCATGTAATATTGTGCTTCTCTGTTTAGAATGCCACACTTCGGGCAATATCCTTTCTAGAAAGTTGGACGTCAACAGGATAGCTGGAAACCTGCCCCTCTTCCTTATCACTGTTTTTTCCTCCCATGAAACCATGGTTATTTAAAGTTGCGTACAATATAATATCTCTGTCAAAATTTTTACGTCGTAACTTAAGTATTCGTACATTCACTTAATGTGATGGTTTTGGATTACGGAAGACCACTCGGTGATATCCTGACATGTAATAATAACAAAACAACATTTAAAAAATTAAAATATCGTAATGATGATGTAAAATGTTCAACATTGTCAATACATATTGCACATCGAACGACCAAGAAAGTATTCGTACATGTCTTACATTGGTACTGTTTTATGATATGGTAAAACCCTTTACGCACAGAAAGCCCACGTTGTTTTATCTGCGGGTAAAAGTTGTGTACTAGCCATCATCATGTAACGTTTAGTAGTTCAGTTACCAAAAAGCGAAAGCGGAAGCTTCTTTGTGTTTTTAACGTTACCGTGCAGTAGTGGTACTGCAAGAGCAAGGCAAAAATTATCGTAAGTCAAAAAACATTATTTGTATCACCCTGTGATCAGTAATCAATCAATACAAACATGAAACAAATCCAGATCTGATAGTTCAAAAGTGCGTACGTGCCGGTTACACCGGGAGCAACGAAATATTTGATTTCTCTTGGGGCGTAAGATCGTGTCCCGCGGTGAAGTATCTCTCGCTTCAAGGACCGATAAAGAATTCTTTAATTTGTAGCGTTCTTAAATCATGGACATTTGAAACATCATCATATTCTCCGATGAATCGAATTTTACTCAGTCCGGATCAGGTGGGATCATCAATGTTTGGCTAAGACTTAACATAGAACATAAATCTCAAAAAAAAAATAATCCGCTCGGTAAAGCACGGGTGTCCCAACGTTGTTGGTGTTATACGGCTGCGGGTGGGGTGATAAAGCTGGCATTTATTGATGGCACCGATATGTTTATTGAGGTGTAGCACAGAAACTTCACCAGTAAAGCCGCATCTATTTCAACAAGACAACGCTCCTAAAATCTTAGCTTTGACAGCCCGCGAATGATAGCTGAGGCATGGCGCCAAGGACGATGTTGACCGGCTCGTCTGGCGCGGTATCGCCTCTACAGAAAAACACTGAAACGGTGTGCATTGGTATCGTAGATCACGCGACACGTTTAGTGGTAACCCCATCTTTTTATTGGTGAAAAGTTTTAAGCAAACTCTATCGCATGCTTCTAGAGTAGTTTCACGCGAATCCCGTGAGTAGTTTTTCAGATATAACGGGTTGAAGTTGTTTTTAGCTTTTTTGAGGGGCTCCGAAATTAATTTTCTTGTTTGCGTGGTGCTTTTTAAAACCACGCTTCCGTCATCGTATGAAGTGTATTTTCTATTTTTACATTTACGCAATGGCAATATGTGCAATAGTTTCGCAAAAACCGTATTTGGCCATTAAATCCGTAGTCGAGAGATTGTGGGAATGTCTTGCCAGGTCGAAAATACACGCCGTTCTTATAGTAAACAACAACGTGATTCTAGTGTTCAGCCCAGCGCATGGCTCAAGTAGGGTACTAGGCTGACATTCATGAAGTCGTGACTTGCTAGAAGGACATAGGGGAGGGGGCAGGGAGGTGATACCATGCCTTGCAACTCTTCTCCTGGCTCTTACTTAGTGACGTCAGTATAGTAGCGCACGCTGGCTGGCTGCCTTGCAAGCTAGCGCCAGAACACAAGCCCTGCTCCAACTATTTGCTCGCCGCGAGAATTCAGTCTGCAGTGGACTTCTGAATTGGTTTTGCGGAGATTGGCCGCGTTCGCCGCTGAGGTTGACGGCAGTGTTTGCACTTTACGCGGGATGTTTCCGTGACTTCGCCAAAACGGCAGCACGTCCGTGTAAAGAAAATTTACAGGCAAAACGAGTATACGCGATTTTAAATAATAAAAAAACTAAATATAATTTATTACGTAGCGGACTTGGTAGGTTCTACAATGGCACGGAAGCTAAGAAAGCTGATGCATAACGCGCAAGCGAAACGAGCACACGGAGTGAAATACATTTTCAAAATTAAAGTCTACAATGCATGAAAACGCATGCGGAAACGTACGGACTTGGAACTTATGAAACTAAAAAGTATACCTCATGTAAATTTCCGACGTTATTAAAAAATTTAGTTGAACATTTATAAATAGTTCAGTATCTTACAAATAGAACCTAAAGCCAGGTGATTTGCATGTTTTCTATAAAAATTGAAACGTTATTAGCCACATATCAGTTTTTACAAAATGCAGTTAGTATTTTACAAATATTTTTTTTCGTACAGTAGTTTAATGTTTAATGTGGTACTTTACGAAAAGTGTTCCGTAGTCTTTTAGTCATAATAGTTATATACGTATCCATGTCCGCACGGTCAGTACGAGAATTGTTCTCTTTGCGCATTCACATTGATTCTATCATTGTTTTACTCCAGATAAAAAATAATTTTTATTTTAATTTGCATCTGGCCGACATTGAGTTTATTCGAGACGGAAACACACAAATTTACATAAGGACAGCAACTAGGGAAAGAGTCGGTCGACCGTGACTTACTTTAAGAGGGCGCTGAGTTCTACAATTGAGATCTAAAATTTTTGAAAGTCATTATAGAAAAACTACAATACAACAATCCTTGATAGTTATATTTGCGACCTTCATTAGCAAACATTTACCTGGAATGATGCATTTATTAAGTGTGATCTCTTGCGCCGCATTTAAATGTACGAGATTTCGGCGTCAGAGATTGTTCTTCAGGTATACGTTACTCGAGAAAAAATTTTTTTTAGGTAGTAGGCAAAAACTATTGATTGTCTGGGATTGCTGTTTTTTTCTTTTTCTTTTCAAATTGTCTTCGGAGAAACCTACAATTCTAAACTGTTTTAGCGCTAGATTATATACCACGCAACTCCAAAAGGAACCATCCCAGCATCCACATGGAGTGAATTCGGGAAATCCATGGAAAACCGAATTCAGATGACCGGAGAGAGAGAGTGAGAGAGAGAGAGAGAGAGAGAGAGAGATCGAACCCAGGTCCTCATGAAAGATCGCTGGTAGTGTCTTTGCGGAAAGTGTAAACAATATCTAGTGATTTCACCCGTGAAGACCAAGATTATTCCAAATTGTGAATCTCTCATTTCTAGTTGTAGGCCTGTTCGTTAAAATTATTTAGTGAATGTTGAAATTCTAACGTATTTATTGCTTATGCTACATGTCGTACATGTTTGTTGAAGTGTCAGTCGAAATGTTTGTTTACCAGAATGAATATAGGATGTTAATTGCACAGTTCGTACAGTAAATGTCTTATATTGTGACAGTGTAGAAGTTATTTTTTGGAACTAACTGCAAATTAATACTGAAGTTGGGATCGAAGTAGACAGGGGCGTCACATGGAGTGTTACAAAGTGTGCGGTGCCCAGCAATGACTATACGCAACACTGAGTTGTCTGAGGAACCATTTGACTTGTATGGTCAGGAACACTCCACAGCCAGTAGCGTATAAGAGGCGAGGTACGAATTATCCTACAATATTGTATACACCTTGGTCTCTGCAACAACACAACTGCTCAAAGCGCATAGTCCTGCTAATATCGCACGCTACGCCACTTGAAGTAGAGTACATATCATTGTCCATACACGCGTGACAAGTTTTTGGATTGCTCGAAGATTCACACCAACTTCGTTATTAACTTTGGTCGATAAACATGTTGTAACAGCCACTTTTCTATTACGAATGACCTGCAGAGTGATATCTCACATCGCTCGTCTGCTGGACCCTTGACTCATGCCTTCCTCCTCGGTAGGTTTGACGATGGCTGCAGAATGGTCCGTCACTTATCTGTCGCTTTGTGCGTGCTGGTGTATCCACGTCTTCTAGGAGAGATCGAGCATCAGAGAATCACCGACCTTAGCCGTGTACAGCCACGGGGGAGGAGGATGCAACATTTCAAGAACTTAATTAAAACGATACGTGGACAAAACAACCTAGTTTGTGAAATTGTCATCTTATTTTTATTGGACACTTTGTCTTGTGTACAGTGGGGTCATTAGAGAATGCTAGAATAATAAAACACAGTGACATGAATGACTGACACAACCTAGGACAGAAGTCGACCATGCTCTTTATTAAGGAGATACCCCAGCTTTCGTCTGGAGTGATTTCAGAAAATCAATGAAAAACAAAATCAGGATATCCAGAGCCGGGGGTCGAACCTGGGTCGTTAGATTAGCGACGCCCTATTACAAAAGCCAACATGTGTTTACCTTCGAATGAAAAACGTGGTGGCTACCCACCAGGCCTTTATAGCTACAACTGTAACCTTTGTATGCGTTTTACACGAAAACTGTTAGTCCTAGAGAGTTGCAAGAGTGTCTTTTTATTTACGACTATCTTATAGACACTTTACATACTGCATTTTGTTCCTCTAACGAAATTCCTTTTTATAATATTTCACAAAATATGCTTTTCGATCTTCACATCTAAGGGCTTCGTCTACAAGCGTTAACATTCGTGATCGACCATAGGTGTCGCGTGTAAAATCTCTTCTTGTCTGATATCCCCTGGAAAAATTTGGTCACATGTTTTTGAAACCCGTACATACAGGTACGTATCCCCGAAGAAACAGAGGGCGTAAAGAGGGTGATTAGTGAAGTTTTACACTTGTCAAAACTGTTTAAGCTCAGAATAATGTTTGACATTATGTATGAGCATTGTCACGTAACTGATTCGAGCCAGTCATAATAATGCGGCGATTTTTAAGCAAGAATGACATATTAAAACATGTTTTAAAAACACAGAAACAAAACATTAGATCGTGTATAGGCATTGTTTAGGACTGGACAGCTGGCGGCTTAGCACGGCTATTCTATCGCCGTGCAACCTCTCAGGACAGCCGGACGATTACAGCTCACTTTCTTCACAAGAGTGGCGACCTTGAGCAGGTGTTCAATGACCTTGGCTCCCGTCACCGACCGGTGGCACAAGGGCGGCAGAAGTGAACCGTCACCGTACTTAACTACGAAGTGTCCACATACTTACGTTTGTGTCAACACAATCCCTTACATTATCGTATAAATGTTAGGTGTATCATGTCTGTCTGAAGACAAGTAGTGTCATGTGTTTACATTTACCAGTAAACACAATTTTTGCCTGAGGTATGCAAAATGCTTCCGAGATGACGCGAAAATAGTGCCAGAGCCCAGAGGAAAGCGGTTCGTGATAAAGTGAGCACCTTTGAAACCGTCGTTTCTAGAATAATTTAAAAATAGTATTTAATATTACTTGAGACGTTAAGTTCTAAGTACAGTACAATCTATCAACTTTGATTATTACATCGTCTCTTTGTTTATACTAAATAAAAAGCATGACATCTTAAATTAACGGAAGGGAATAAAGAAACTATTGTTACCTTCCCAGTAAAAGAATTTCTGTGGCTGCAATTATGATCTTGTACCATTACATACTTTTTTTTTCTATTGACCTGTTTTTGTTTTCAAACGCAGTAACATTTTTACTGCAACAAATAATTCATAATTATGTCAAGCACACTTTGAAGAATCAGTAGCTTTGCAACTTTAGTTAACGGCTCATAATGAACATCATGTCTTGATCAGCGTTAATGCTTTAATTTTTGGTTCGCTATCATTCGTAACGGCCATTTACGGAAACATAATAAACTCCACCTCTGAGTAGAAGGTACGTTGTTGCAGAGAGCTCTATTTGAGGATCGGAATTTTTGTTTAAAAACTTCATCTCACGTTTACCACAGGCACTTGACTAATAAATACATCGTATTAAATGAATTAACTCCCTCAGCTGTTTCAAGATTTTTACTCTCGGTAGAAAATTTAATAATTAAAAATTAATAATGTTAATGTATTTTTATACATTATGATCTATCAGTTATGTGGCACTCAGTGCTTTAGTTAAATTGTACGAGGGTTGCGGCAATACAAATTATCTTCAAATTGCCTGATAGAATTCTGTAATACCAAGGAATAGTGAATGGTATAACATTTGAGGAAATAGCAAATTGCGAGAAATTTCTCGCCAGAATATTTTCAAATCAAATTATCGTCACTTTAACAAATTAAGAGGTGCATTCGGGAGGACCCGAAATAACATAAACTCTCTGTACGCGCTGTTTACTATTTAAAATAAGCAGCTAACCTGTCTGTTGCGACATTTACCAACATAATCGTCGTTAACTATGCCTGTTGTAATTGGAATCCTTTGCCTAATGATACGAATCATCCCTGGTAACGACGGCAGTGCAGCGTGGAGATCCATCTCGACAATTAACATATTTTTTTTTTTGTTAATTGTTGCAGTTTAGTTTGTCAGGAAATATTTTACGTACATTGCTAACCAGTTACTCTAAGAAAGACATATGCAATCACCAGTGGTGGATCCAGCTCTAGGTTTGCGAAAAAGGGGCTGGCGGGAGAGGTGGATTCCTAAAAAGTAGCTACGCCCACACCCCGAGTCAAAGAAAATAAGTGTGTGGGGGAATTCCGAGAACCCTTCTCCGGAAAAAAAATTTTAGTTTTTAAGGTGCAAATTGGTGCTATTTATGCCATTTCCTAAACGAAAAATTCGAATATACCACTTTAAAAATGTGTAATATTTGCAGATAAACTATACACAAAAGCAAAAGGCCAAAAATGGTTGGGAGAGGGGGGGGGTGCTGGCCACGTCTGGATCGCCCACCCCTAGATCCGCGCCTGGCAATCACAACCAGTTTATTAGACAGTATGTTCATCACAAACGGTCTGCTCGGTATGATACGGAGGGATCTGTACCTGTATTGTGTGGCCACTCCAACGGCAGCAATAAATGTGCGCCGTTAAACGACGCGGTACAAATAACTTCCGGTGTCAGTTGGGGTATTTCCGCACATTGCTGTTTCGATGCGTGTTGATCCGTTGGGGCTGCCTGTCCCACTATTTTCAATGGGCGAGATCCGGTGAACCCACAGACTGGGGAAGCAATGATAGGAGTCATACATGCAGAAGTGGGATTCGTCTGAGAAGACGATGACATTTAATTCACACCTCCAGGTCCGAGGTTCAACGCACTATTGCAGCTAGAAGCACCTGAGCAGTTAATATTTGCAGCATCAGTTATCCTGGACAAGATGCCCCAGTACTGCAGACGATGACGACGCGTGCTTTGGCCACACGGCTGTACTCTCGAGCGAAGATGACAGGTGTGGCTGAACAGTCAGTAATCGCCAGATGTACCGTATTCCTACTTTCACCCTCATTGGACCGAGCGAGGTGGTGCAACTGTTATACTTCGGGAGGATCCGGGTTCGATTCGCGCTCCGACCACCCTAATTTAGGTTTTTCATGGTTTTCTGAAGTCGATCGAGGCGAATGCTGGGGTTGTTCCTGAATTAAGACCATGGCCGATTCCTCCCCTAGTTCCTGTCATTGTTTCAAGTTGTTTTTTTTTCGCCGTCTCTACTAACTCACTGTTGACGAGATGTAAAACCCATTTAGATATACTCTGTTTCGTGTAGTTAAATTTGACAATTACTTACGGGCTAATTTTTTTATATTTTGTATTATTTGTCACAATGCAATTCGTTTTTAGTTCTAAACTGCAACATCAATGACCATTTCACCATTTGAACGGTAAATTTTGTCGTACATTGTGCCCCATACAACAAAATATCAACAGTTATTTCACTTACGTAGCTGTAAAATGTTATCAAAGTTATACCTTCACCTTCACCTTTACTCGGACGACGACGGGACTATTGGTTGTAGGCTATTGTCATCCAGTTCTTCCCTCCAAGCTCTACTTACCCAATATCCACCTCACTGAACTGATGACTTATTTCTTCCTACTTAACACATTTTGCGGAAGTGTTACATACGATTCCGACAGGCTACGATTATGGAGGGTTTGGGAAAATAAGTATGAAAACAGCATAAAAATGATGCATACTAGTATTTGGGACTACAGTACAAAGCCATCAAGTAAACAGTAATAAATTTGTGTGTCTTAACCTTAACAGTACACGAAAATTATGGCAATAGTATGTTATCAGTATACAAACAGTAAAATACATTTCCTTGCTATAAACTGATAAATTTATAACATCTTGCCAGTATTGGTGACACAGTATGTCATACATTATTCTTTAATTATGATTCATTCTCACTTTTTCAGTCATCAGGTAATGTGTATGTAAACATTGGTAATACCGAAGGCATTTGTATAATGTCCAAGTGCTATAGTAATATATATATATATATATATATATATATATATATATATATATATATATATATATATATATATATATATATAGTGAAAGTATTATGGTAGGACTATGTAAATGGAAAATGCATCCTGCAGGGTGAGATCCCACCACCTTAAGTAAATTGCTCATTGATATATTTGCATGATCACTGAAAGATTTAACTGAATATTTTGTGACTATGCTGGTTAAGTGCCTGTGTGTAAAAAAAATAACTATTTCCGATATTGGCCAGATATACAGGTTGTTGCAAAATTGCATGTCAGTATTTTGGGAAATAGTACTCCCATCTAGAGGAACAAAAATTTTATATGAACATACTTAAGGTCTGAAAACACACCATTTCTGCACTACGAAACTACGTACCAGATGAGTCATATTACATTTTAATTGGACAGTAGACATTGTCCAGTGTAGCGCTCCACAGAGTAACATTGTCTAGCTCCTGCCATGTATGAGGTTATGCGACCTGTAGTATAGTAGTGGTGTGTTTTCAGGTCAATTTTCATGTGACAATTTTCGTTACTCTGGATGTGAAGGTTGTTACCACCAAAATATTGACATGCAATTATGTAATGTCCAGTGTATGTTCCTGATACCATATCTGGCCATTCTGCGGCGTGGGCCAGAACTAGCCCAGACGTAATTTACCATATGGATATACATGACCTTCTTTCGTAGGTTCCGAGATGAAGAAATGGATCCAATTAACAATGGTCACTTGCACGCAGAATATCTTCTTCAGCCATGCAAGAAGACAGAGTTTGATGAGCTTTACCAGTACACGAGGCCACGGAAACCAGGTGAGTAGGCTACTACAGAATTTCCAACTGCAACCTTGCAAAAATTTAAGAAAGTAAATGTGAGTATGGGGAAATGCCTAAGGCGGAGGAAACGGAATATCCCCGAGAAAACCCGCCGGGAACCGAACCCGGATCGCCTTGGTGGGCTTCGAGTGGTCTGACCATTCGGCCACTGCTGCCCTAATAATGGAGAAGTAATTTATTGTATATTTGTAGTGGCTGTATCATATGTCAATTAATTATATGGATACATGACCTGCTCCTGGCAAATTTGCATGAAGCCTTACTTCAAGACGTACAACTTATTTTTTCGGGTCACAATTATGTCAGGATTGAAGAAGATAAACGTGTGTACTCAAAGGTGCTGCCAGTTGGGAACCCTGGTGAGAATAAGGGTAGGGATTCACATGTTAAATTTTATTTCGGTGGTGTTCAGTCACGTTTCAAGATATCACTTCAGACACACACCGTTTCCTGCATTTAGGTGAGGAAAATATTGCTACAGGTTTAATATGTAGGAAAAAGAAATTATGTGGCGGGAGTGTTTTTGAGAATGAAAATACTGAACTGTTCACAATTTTTCAGGGGGTTGAAATTGATCCTATAGCAATTTGGGCTATACTGAGGTAAAAAAAAAAAAATGGTTGTGTATGTATAGGTTTGACAGATACTGTACCACTTCTAATAAAATTTAATGTATCATTTCTCTCGCCAGGACTATAGAGTAGGAGTCAGTATCTTTAACTCTTTATTAGAATCATTGTGTATACACATGTTTTTTTACTTAAAATATTAAAACAGATGCTTGCATTTATATACTATGGGTGGTTTGTTCTTAGCCTCTGAGTTAAGTTCTATAACATGAAGAGTTTGTTTCAAGCAGTGAGTCACATATTTGTTATTTAACAGATGTGACTGCAGGTTACTGTTTTTTCCCTAGACACTCAGGTGTCCTACTTCATTTAATCATATTATGGCTTCCACCCCATCCTAACCCACCTATTACATTCTCAATTTTTAACCAAGAACAAAAGGTCTCCTTGTCAGATACTTATAGAAACAAGTTCTTTATTGTGCAACCTATTGTCTGCATTTTAACTTCATATATCCATAAAAATTAGTTGAGTAAAAAAATTTGTAGGCAGTAAAATATCACATAATTTTAAAACTTTTCAATTCAAACTGAACTGTTTTTCTCTCAAAAGCCTCGTGTACTAGTAGTTGTATCATAAAAGTTACTATTCTCTAAATAGGCTATGCGTAAATTCTGTGGCGCAAGTCAGTAGAGCTTTTTGATTGATAGATAACAAATTTAATATTGAGTCTGTCTTGTGTAACTTTTCCATATGTTGACATTTCTCTTCCGAGAAATGTGTCTGGCAGTTCCAGTGTTATCTTAAACCTACCTGGCTTCGTTGAAAAGCACCAGCTCCATAATCCTGTTAAACACACACTTCTCAGAAGTGAACTGTCAAAATATGGAATGCTCACATGAAATGGACCATACTTGTAATTTTCTGAGGATAGTAGAGTATGCTCTGTTTTTCTGTGTCTTTTCAACTTATCATTATTATAATAACAAATCTTTTTTGTTTGTGGGTTTTATATGGTGTCTTGAATAATAATGATTAATAGCCAAGTATTTTACCCAGAGAATTATTAGAATTTTGCATGTTCTGGTAGAGTTCTACAATAAAAGTTTTACTTATAAAATTACATACAAAATATATTTCATTCAGTTCAATTTCAAACCTGTGATTGAATATCAGAATCACTTTAGTTTTCTTTTGTTGGCTTGGGAATTGTGGACAGTATATGTGAAGGAATTTAGAATATGGTTTGTGTTGCCAGCACTGCGCAAGAGGCTGGTCAAAACAGGTCGTTGTCAGCCACAGAGAGCTGTGGTATCCCTGTTCCCCATCCTCAGCTGGCTGCCACATTATAACTGGAGGACAGACTTCATACGAGACATAGTATCTGGCTTCACTGTTGCCATCATGCACATACCTCAAGGTAAACTTTCCTAGTTACTGATGATCCAGCCTGTATATTTGTAACCAGGAAAACTGTGTGCTGAAGTTTGGAGAACTCATCAGCTCAGATTTTTTATTCTGATATTTATGTCTGCAGTTTGTAAAAGAGTTTCAAATTAGTTACTAATGTTACATAAACCTGCTGTTTTAACATTGAAAGGGCAGTGTAACCTTGATGATCTGTTGGTGTCACGATGGTCACTGTGACTGATGAATAATAATATAAATATATTAATTTATATTTTTTCTGTTACCAGATTCACCATGACTATCAAAACAAAACATGTTGTAGTCTAGTTAATAAAATCATCATTCATGCTTCAATTAGTGTACTAAATTAAGGAAACATGATATACATAGTTCATTTCCATTAGTTACAAAATGTCTGTATTCTTGGCCTAAATATGTAACTCGAGAGTAATGGAAGTTGATAGTTTAACATGTGCTTTGTATATTTTGTACGAAGTCTTAGAAAATATTACATCAGTAACTTGCTGTATGTTAAAATTAATTTAATTAGTTAAAATATATATTTTATATGTTTTTCCTTGGATCTTATTTGATTATTGATTTATTAATATAATCTGTTTAATTTTAGAAAATAAATAGTGTATAGTACAAACTTTTGTAGGGCTGTCAATTAAAAATTTTAATGACAAGAATATGACATAGGTATTAGTGTCATCTTGTATCTGCATTTTCTGAATAGGCTGTCAGTCTAATGTAATGCTTTTGCAAATTATATTTATTATGAAAGGAAGTGGATTGCTCTCATTAGCCATTAATATAAAATTACCCATAGCTATGTATATTCATTTTACTTTAACAGATACTGTTTGTTAATGTCAGTGTCCTGTGGCAACAAGTAGATAGTATTTATGTGAGTAGTGTGATACAATTTGTTCACAGTGTGAAGTCTGTATTCTTGATGAATTGTGTAGCTTGGTGGAAACTTGTCAAGTTGAAGAATGATGTTTGAAAATCTGATCACAGCATTGGAGTTCTATCATGGCAATGTAGTTTTGTTGTAGGTATGGCATATTCCATGCTGGGTGGTACGCCTCCAGTAGTTGGCATATATATGGCGTTCTTCCCAGTGTTAATATATTTCTTCATGGGTACATCGAGGCATATATCAATGGGTAAGTTCCACAATGATGCTGTTATTATAATAATTACAAACATATTTACATATATATCATATGTATATTTTTTTTGACACACACTCACACACAACACTCACTCACACACAATACACTAACTCACATCCATATTATGTATACATATATAAGTACAGAGCTGCATTAACCAAGGTGGATGATTGCTAAGCAGCGGTAGTCCAAGCGACAATTGGTGTGTGTTGGGATAAAAAGTGTTTTATGTATATATAGTTTGGAAAACTATTACTACAATATTGTAAGTATTTAAAATTTTCAGCAAAATATAAGTTGAATGGATGTAGACCGTATGTAAAATTATAGATGTCATCAGATGGCACAATGTGAGATATTGTGTTTTGGCTGTGTTGTTGGCAGGAACATTTGCAGTGGTGTGCATGATGACCAGCAAGTCGGTACTGTTGTACTCCACCCCAGATGTGCCTCAAACTATCGTCAACTCTTCCCTGTTAGAAGATGGCAATGGCACTGTGGCTGCTTTGACCAATGCCTCCTCTGCCTTGTATACCCCTACCCAGGTGGCCACAGCTGTCTGCTTCATGGTGGGAGCTTGGCAGGTGAGTTCTTACTGTATGCTACTGTATGGGAACTGTGTGTTTGGGACGTATCTTCATTTTGTGTGGGTTTCATGTAAACTCAATCTGTCTGGACAAGAATATTAATTTTTTATAAGAAATATTTAGAAATGTATTAGTTGAATTTGGTAACAATATAATTGCTTTCAGGTTCTGCTTTAATTGAACTGCATTTCAAATACTTAACTCAATATTGTGAGGAATGCAGGAGATTTGTGCTGAAATCTGTATAGAGTAGAAAGTTTGGTTGCACTAATGGATCAGTTCGTCAATGAAACATCTGCATTAGTTTGACAGAAAGAAACCCAGTTAATTTTAAAACTGCTCTTTGTGTCAACAGAATAATTTTTTTTTGTTGGAAAAAGCTGTATGTAAGGACAAGGCTGCTTCTATAACTAAACATAAACACTATTTGCGAGGCAAAATTATAGTGGCACTGGGCCAATCTCGGGGCCAATATTGTGTAAATCACAATGCCACCTGCCCTAACTAATCTTTGCTTTATTTAGGCAAACAAATGCTCCCTTCATAGCTTCCAAGACAAGTTCAAGCAGCTATTCACCTCTTAACGACCTACATACCCTGTTAATTTCTAGCAGAGTTAATAAAATTACAAATAAACGTCACTTGTCTTTTAGCTGTTGTTTACTCTATATTTACCGCCATTTCGACAACCACTACTAGCCAGAAAAAACAAAAACAAAAGTGAAAAACAGTGTAACCAACACTGAACTAAGATATAGAACTAAAACACAATCACATGACTTACAACAACAATAACAATGTGCAACACACCCAACACAATGTTTGACACTTCCCCTTGTTGCCCATTGTTGTCACATTATTTTAAGCCTCTGACAAAAAAAAAACACCTAGAAGCAGAGGTAAGGCACACAACAAACTAGATGTACCAAGTTCACAATTTCTGCATAAGCAATCACAAACAAAATTACATTTAAAGTATAAAAACAACTATGAAGAATAAAACCCCCTTTCATTCCTTTAGTCCCATCATCTCTGAAAAGTTTTTGGTTTTTCTCCCATTAAGAGATTTTGTAAGGAGGTCAGCTGGATTGCACTGAGAGTTGATGTAGCACAGACAAACTTCTCCACTTTCCACCTTATCTCTCACAAAGTGGTACTT
>PNEQ01094699.1:0-71368 GCA_003012365.1 Medauroidea extradentata
TACACAAAATTTAAATGTTGCAGTATGATTACTAATTTTTTAGTTTTTCATCATATTGCTTTCGTTGGCATTCTTTTCTGTGTGTTCTAAAATCCTAGGATAACTCCTCCCCCTACAGCCCTTGAGCAAACATTTCTGTTATCAAAATATACACTAAAGGAAAGTAGGCTGATTAGTTCTGTATAGATCTACTTGTTTATTTTGTCAATGTTGCCGCATCTAAAGCATCGGCCTTGAAACGCCTATGCATGTAACCACGACTGTAGTTCTGTAACAAGGATATATAGCAAAATTGCTGTTATTTACTTTAAAAGGGAAATTAAGACAAGATATTTTTATCAACTCTTCCGGTGAGGTCGTTAGCGCTGATAAGGGATGATCTGAGGTGTGTAATGAGTAGTACCGGAATGAAGGAACGGAGTAAACAGGATATCCCCAAGAAAACACGGCCGAATACTGCATAATCCAGTTAAAATTGAAAGTCAGCGTTTGAGATGTTTTATGTGAATGTAACATTTTATTGACAATATTTTACAGACTTCTTCAAACAAATCTTATCCACCGTAACACTTAATTGTACGCTTTAGTGAAATACTGATATTTCTGGTAACGTTGATCGGCACAGCCCTTAAATGACTAATACCGTAATCAACACAGTGATACTGTTTGAACTTTTCCGTTAGCTTGATGTGAGTTTCTTGTTTCGTGCGAGATATTCGTCTTTGAGTTTATCACCCTGATATCATATGCTGTAAAAGAATTCCCTAAAGGCACGAGGCACTTTCCACACTTCAACTTGCCACTGTGGAGAATTATGAGCAGTGTTACTATACAAGTCTTTGTAACGTCAGTAAAATACATTTACTTATAATAACGCTGTCAATGTTGTGTGGAAGACAATTTTACAAGACCTACTTGCTCAACACTAATATACATCGGTGTGGGAAATTTACAAATAATTTATGCAGTGCCTCAGCTGTGGTCTAAAAAATACTGTACCCCATACATAAACATCAAATTATTTGTCATTGATGTTCAGGTAAACTAACTGGAAAACTGTAACTTTATCAACATTTGAACTGAATATTATCATAGTTTTACATATGTATATTAATTAGGCTACTATAGGATAAAGTAAATGAAATACAACAAATTAATTTTTCTCTAGAAAGCAATTTTGATTTATATTGGCATAAAGCAGGAAAAAATATCACTTGCCATTTGCCAAAAACGATAAAATTAAGAAAAAAAATGCTGTCAATTTTAATAACATTTTAGTAATAATTCGCAATTTTGAGGTATAGCATTTCATTATAAGTGGTCATAACATTGTGGCCCATACGCATGCTAATTGGATTTTTTCATCGCTTCTTGGAACTTCCCTGTGCAAATAACGCGTGACTTCAATTATATGTGACTTCGAATATTACGCCTACACGCCCACTTTTGGATAGAACGTATGCTATCTGTGGCCGTAATAATGACACAGTATCCGAGTCTGAGCAACGGAATAAAATTAGAACAAATTACTCTATCAAAAATTTAGTATTGCGACATGTCCAGGATGTGAACATGGGAAAATTACGTATAAAAACCCCTAACTCAAGCATACAAACTACAACTACGTAGACAAACCACACAAGTGTATATACAGGATGCCAGGTAATTCGCGAATACGGACGTGGCCACGTGAACCTTACATAAAAACTTAGTACAATATACGGTTTGGTAAAAATGTCGCCAGACACTCTGTTTACGAGAAAAATGGCATTGTAGTGCGATTAAACTACCCTACATTCCTGTTCATTTGTACTTTGTACTTGTCTCGTCAAATACGTATTGCGACTTTTAAAAGAAGGGAATTTTCTACTTAGTTTTGTTCACTTATTCGCGTGGTGCATTCCGTATCGGAGAATTACCTGACACACTTCGTAAACATGCTGAAGCTTGGTCGGATCCGTCAGACGCTTGTTGCGTCAGGAGAATGAGCGAGTGGAGATGTCTTGAACGCTTGTGAGGGGGGGGGGGGGTGGATATAATACTAGTATATATCAGCGGGAGAATACAAAATGAAGGGAACAGCAATTACAGAAGAAAACACACGGGAGCAATTGCAACGTCCAATGCGATTCCATTGTGCGAACGTGGAAAATGACCCCATCGAAAAAAGTAACCGGATCGCCTTATGAGTGTGATGCGAACACGCCACCATCGTGGGCCTTCATTATCCAGAGGAAGGGGGCAAGGCCTAAACTTGTAGACGACCCATGATTAGAGACCTGAAAAATTCGCATTTTCTTTTGGGCGTAAGCCAGAGTTCCAGTAACTATAGGCCTGTATCACGTTCACATTTGGCCGTTGACTTACTCGACACTTCCTGGAAGTAGCTGAGCCGATAGTAAAACTGTAACTCAACACAGGCCCATTTCACTGTCAGCGAGCAGCTAATAAACAGCTGATGTCTGCACGATTTCAAATATATTCTTGGAGGCTAGCCTACAGCTCAGTGGAGCTGCGAATTTATCCTGTTTTTGCCCATGAATAGGTGATTTATAGCGGAAAAATTAGACTGCTAAGTTTCAATGTACGTTCAGCATGTTTGAAGCTTTTTATGCTAATGGTTGTCGTCTGTACATGAGTAGATAGAATTTGTACTTTCGAGGTCAGTGACCCTTTTTCATTCTCAAAAATTTTAATGGTTATATTTTAGATTTTAACAGAAATAAGAGAAAATAAATAGAAAAAATTAACTATTTTATAATATAAGATTTTAATAGAAAAGCGTAAAAAACAATTAAAATTAAAAACCAAAAAATGTGAAATATATTTTTGGAGGTCTATACTAAATACCTCTAGTAATAATTCAAACGTAGTTAACAAAATAATTTAGTTTAAAATAACAATAAGTTTTAAAATAATTTGGAGGTCTATACTAAAGACCTCTAGTAATAATTGAAGCGTAGTTAACAAAATAATTTAGTTTAAAAAAACAATAAGTTTTAAAATAATTACAAAATATCGTAATTATTTAGAGAGGGCAACACAGCGCTCAAGTTTTAACTTAAGTAAAATATATTAAAAATAACCCCAAAATTAACATTTTGAAGAACGAGCGACAACTGAAGCAGTCTTGAGACAGCACCCGGTGTTCAGTTTTTTTTAATGAAATTTTTTTATAAATGGAACTTAAAATAAAACAGCGGAGACAAGACTAAATGGAGGAGATTAAATAAAAGCAATCATATTCATGGCACTTGGTATGAACTAAAAGTTATATAGATATATTTTAAAAGAGGAGTAGGAGACCTCGAGAAACCAAAATTAAACGTGAAATTTGCGAAAATTATTCAAAACCTTCACGCAAAGAAAAATAATTCAAAACTAAAAAAACATTAAATTAAAATTATGGTTAGATGTGAGAAATTTTATATTGAATATGGATTAAATCTGGATTACAAACTAATATCTTGTTGTAATAAACTTTCAAAATCGGCATATAAAACAAATGGTACTTTAAATAATGGTTATAATTCTTAAATGTTAATTTATTATTTTCTTTATTTTTAAGATCTGCTCGAACAGTTTCATGATCTTTACAGTCTACTTCACGTTCATTTAATTTATCTTCATCGCAAAAAAATTGAAACCATCTATCAAAAATATATTTTTTACGATTATACTTTGAAAGTTGCTAGCCAATAAGTCTAGAAATGTATTTTATCCAACAATAGTGATAATTTTTTTTTAAATTTTAATGTATAGAAGGTTAATAAGTTTATCAGTTTTGTTTTATGTTAGTTTTATTGGATAAAATATATAGTCAATCACATATTCATTTTCTTCATATGCATACACTTTAATAGAAATCCGTATTTTTTTTCTTCAAATATTTTTATTTTATCTAATTGCATTGGAAATTCTAAACTTACAAACGCATCATTAAGTTCGTATTCTAAACCTTCAAACGCATCATTAAGTTCGTGTTCATATTTTCATATTGTTTTACTCTCTCTGAACAATTTCTCGCCTGATGTGCGGATAAAATAGACCATAACAAACAATTTTGATCATTATTTTAAACATTTATTACTGCTTCCTTATGTTTATTTATTTTTTAATTGACATAAGAAGCTACTTTTAAAGGATAGTGTTTATTTATTCTTAATTTTAAATTATGTGTTTCGTTTAGTACCTATTGAAATACTTTTCTTTCATTTTTTTTTAATTCAGCAAAAAATTTTGTTTACCTCCGTTACAATAATCTTCAAAATCAGTTGTTTTAAAATAATTTCATTTTTAGTTTTAAAAGATGCGTCGCCATATTTGCCACTATTTGGTTCCATTTTATATTGTGTGAAAAGTATTGAATTATGTATTAAATTATTTTGCTGTATTCGTTGGTTTATTTTGTTTATTACAATTTAGTTTCTATCATCAAGAAACTCTTCTGGATCTATATAATAATTTATGTTATTAATAGAATATCTCTTTATCGATTATTAATTGCTGCTTCTATTTCATTTGTTTAAAATTATAATTTATTTTATCAATTTTATTTAAATTTATTCGTTAATTTTATGTGTTTTTATTAGTTCGTTTAGGATTTTTTGATACTATTGATTATAAGTCACTCCACAGATTTCACATTTTACAAGAACATTTTTTTAACATTTAGTTTTTTATTTATTCATTTTTATTATTTTTAGGTAATGGAGGAAACTCTTTATGTATTCTAAGTTTTTCATGTCTTTTTTTTAAATATTTTTTGTATACAGTATGACATTTTTTATTTTTAACCATTATGTTGTTATTATGCTTTTTAGTCTTAAAATGTTTTACATTTCGAGGAGATTTATAACAATTTTTCGCAAATTTCACATTTAATTTTTGTCACTCGAGTTATTCTATTCGTCCTTTTAAAAAAATATATGTTTTTAAAATTTTGATTTATCCCAAGCGTTATGGAAAAGATCACTTCTACTTAATCTCCTCTGTATAGTCTTGTCCCGCTGTTTATTTTGCTCCATTATTATGAAAAATAATTTTCATTATATTTTAAAAAAACTAAAAACTGGGTGCAGTCTAAAGACTGCTTTAGCGGTGGCTCTTTATTTCAAAATGTTAATTTTGGAGTTATTTACAATATTCTTTAATTTAATTAAAATTTTCAGAGCGTTGCTTCACCGTCTGTGAAAACAATCAATATTTTTGTCAATATTTAAAAAGTTATTTTTAAACTTAATTTTTTTTGCTAACAATTTTAATATTTTTACTAGAGGCCTCTAATAGAGAACTCCATATATATATATATATATATATATATATATATATATATATATATATATATATATATATATATATATATATATATATATATATATATATATATATATATATATATATATATAAAATTGTTAGTAGTTTTTAATTCTAATTGTTTTCACTTTCTTCTGTTGAAATGTTAAATATGACCGTGAATTTTTTTGTTGATATCTAAAATATTAACCGTAAAAATTTTTGAGCACTAAAAAGGAGGGTCACTGGCTTCGAACCTACAGATACAGTCCGCGTGCTAGTTCTGAGTCCCTGGCTTGTATGTATTTTTCAACCTAAACGTCACATACGTTACAATAATACCGTAGAAAACACGTCCTAACCTACGAAGTTGCTACGGATAGTATGTGCGTCGACGTGCCACCGGACTCGTATTATCTATATTTTAACGGACAATAAACGCACACCGCCAGGGTCTCAGCTGGCGCGCTGACTGTTGTATCTACTTACCAGACACTTTTATCCTAATTGACAAGTCCAGTGGTGATCCTACTTGTGTAATATTTCATAGATCGTTCGGGATAAAGTGAGCACTGTATTTTTAACATTTCAAAAATATTACTAGCCGTTACTGCATATAATTCAACATTAACTATTGTCCCCTTACTGCTTGTATGATAGGCGGCGAAATTACGCAATATATTTTCGTGTATTTTCCTGTTTAAGTACAATAATACTGAAACAAAATCAACCATAATCGACGTACTTGTATTTTGTACAATTAATAAACTTTTTTTTTATCAAACTATGTAGGTTCCTGCCAACTGCGACATTTATCTTACACGCGCTGGCGTCAAGTGACGTGTCCAGAGATGTTAAGACATTTCCCGTCGTTAGTCGTTAAGCGCGGAAAGATACGAATTGGCAGAAAATAGAACTCTAGCAGGGCTTTTATCAGTGCTCACTTTATAGCAAACCGCCTGTATACTTGTGGTCGGTAACCATGTCATGCGTGATGATTATTAACCAAATACGTATGTTGCAGAAAACCTTAGCATTTTCATAAGTTTGTGATCTACGATAAAAGTTTTATTGTTCAATCATCGTCCAGAAGGTTACTGTCATCTCTGCAGTGCCACGGAGCGTGAGCATCATTGCAAGAGTAGCATTTCTTTCATTTACAGTTTAATGCAGGACGATGGCGCAGCATCGTTGCAGTTTCGCAGACCTGGCATGCTTCCACAATCATTGGCTTCACGGACCACACATTCGCAGTATTACAAACGCTACACGTAGTGGCCTCTATTATCCGTTTCATTCCTGCGTGCTTTTACTGAATAATCCGGTGTACGAGGACGCGTAAACGAAACATCTACAATTTCTGCCCGCGTTTAAAACGTTTTGCCCGCCATCGCAAAAATATATATATTATTGAGATTTGAGCCATTTTGCTGAAAATAAAAAATAAAAATAAAAAATAAAAAAATAACCACGCAACGATGAAACTACTTGCTAAAATAATAGAAATTTAATTTAATATTACTTCTTATATATTTAACTGCTCGTTATTTTTTTCTAACACACGGCATTTTACATTTGCAAAAAAAAAAATAGGAAGAAATACGTTGAAAATGTTCTGTACAAATTCACTGCCATAACCCTATGTTATGAATCTCTGTATGGACTGTTCATAGAAAAGTGGACATACTTCAAAACCATTTTGTCAACAACAAACAAGAGGTTTATATTGTTGGCGTCTCTAACGTTTCATTACGGCGAAATACGTACTATATTTAACAAATGAAGGAATAGTACAAATTAACCATGTCTACAAAAGTGCGCATTTCCCCGTGATAAATAATATGGATATTTCATTCATAAAATGAAACTTTCAGTAGTAAAGTAAACTATGTTTACATGCAAGATTACGTACTTAATGTTTCATTTCTTTCTGTACTAATATATTAGGAGAATATTTTAAAAATTGTTTATAGCAGCTTAGGTGACTAGCGTTTTGTAGATTATATCTGAATAATCACAATTATGCACAATGAAAATATAAAATTAAAAATAATTATATTATATTTAGTCCTTCAATTAAAATCGTGTGATATCACTTTATGTACAGAAATTCACACAAAATCGCAAACTGTAACACACCAATAAATATAGACAATTTTATTTATTCCCCTGAATATTGAGTTATGGTATGAATGGAGAGATTTTGTTCAGGACTTACATCTAGATCTTAAGCTCTGGTGAAGGGTGACATTATGTGAGTGTGAAGGGGCGGGAGAAACAGGAGATCCCCGAGAAAACCCGCCGACCAGCGGCATCGTTCGCCACGATTCCCACATGCGAAAATCCGGGGACCTCGTCAGGAATCGCACCTGGATTGCTTTAGTGGGAGGCGAGCGGTCTGACCACTGTGCCAACCGCGGCTCTTAGAGCTATACGTATTAATGTTTTCAACAATATAAGTGAGCAAACAACCTCTTAATCCACTTTTGTTGTCACCCCCCACGTCAACACACAACCAACAGGCGAGAGAACTCCGCCCCACAATACCAAGTTGTGAGAGTGACAGTTTCCCGATAATTATGGAGCTGTTTGAGTTGCAAGGCTTATCCGCATCACCTGAGACAACAGACAGTAACTCCCATCCCGCTTGTTGACTATTCTTTCGCCTGGTGTCTAAACCCGGGCCATCTTAATGAGATCTCTTGGGAGTTCGTGTTAATATTGACTACGTTAGCGAGGCGTTAGGCATAAATAATGCTACGTGAAGCAGGCCCCGCATTATTCGACGGCGTTCCGGTAAAAATGTGGGCGTAGTCGTTAGCAGAAAAGTGGGCGTAGCCACCGAGCTCAACCAACGTCCTTCTAGAAGCTATATTATGTTTTTTTTTCGAGTAAATTTCTTTTAACAGCTGTTGTCTGGAAAAAAAACCTTAACAATCGCTAGAACTTTATAAAAGTTTCCCCCTTTAAAAATTCCTCCGCTTTCGAGTATCAGATTTCTTTCTCTCGGAAGTTAATTAACAATGTAATGGCCAAAGAACTAATTAAAAGTCTTTAGTAGCACAGAGAGTTTAATGCAAAAAAAATTCCCAACAGGCGTATTATCGACTGGCGCGTAACGTAGCTGAACAGGAAATCATTAATTGCATGTCTATAAGAATCACCAAAAGATATACTGCACACTTAGTTTACATTAGGCATATACATCCTACGTGTATTCGGTTACCAGTGTGGACGTTTAAATATAGTAGTATATTACTTTGCGAAATGTCAATTTTATTTAGATAAATATCACAGAAATATGCGTTTGATTGCACGTACCAATAAAAACCTAACCCTCTTTTTCATCTCCGATAACACTACAGCACTTCGTAAACTAGAATGAGTCATGATCATATGTTGTTAAAACTACATAAATAACGTAACTGTTAATAAAATTACTTAATTCATTAACTTTCTCATTCACCTTCAATACAAGTATAAGCGTTTTCAGAGCGGCTAAAACACACAGAAAAAAATATTAGATCTGTTCCGTACTTTATATCTGACACTGGTCAAATTAAGCAGTGTTTCAAACGCTATTATTGTGGTATCCAGCAATAAAAGGACATTTTTTTAGAATTATACAGGCGGTTGAAAACATTTATGTAAATATTATTGAGAAAACTCATTAACTCTAGAGGAACGAAAAAATTTATATGAAAGTAGGTTACTGTGCTACAAGTCTAGTGACTTGCAGTTGTTACGATTACCAAGAGCCTCGCCTGAGGACGGGCTAGCGACGTCGTCAGTGCAATCAGGTCAGTGGTTGCACAAGACAAGGGCCTCGGCGATTCTCCCCACCTGCACAGAAGTGTGGAAATATAATGCAATGTATTGGGAGAAACGAGGTCTGTCTCCTTAAAGCCTTCCAGCCGTCACCACCTCGCCAGGATGGTCCTGGGTCGAGACCCACGACGTGCCGCCGTCCGTCGATAGCCGAGCACATTCATCATCAGCCTCCGGCATCATGCTAACTATGAGGTCTAAGGTGTCTGAAGGATCACCCATCATAGAGTAGAGTGTAGACATAACTAAATAAACAGCCGCTCCCCTCCTAAATATACTTGCAAAGTAAAGCCACCGTGATTAGATTAACATATTTAATTTAACAGTTACTCTCATCCTTGACTTAACCACTTAAATAGTTTCAGTATAAAGTGCCTACCTCTGACTACAGCCACCCAACCACTATAAATAGGGCCCGGTAGTTTTCGCGAAAAGATTTTTGCCCCACTTTGTTTCAGTGTCTTACGTGCACACCTGCAGTTCAACTTCATGGCTATTGACAGAGTATTTTTGTGCAGAGTCGTTATTCATTTAACTGTGCCAATCAGTACACGGATAACTGTCATACATCACGTCTGTGATTTGCGGGTTTAACCTCCACACGCTGGATGTTACGGCATCCAATCACTGACCACATAGCAGAGATGCAGGTGCGCACGTAAGGCACTGAAACAAAGTGCTGCAAAATTCTTTTCGCAAAAACTACCGGGCCCTAACCATACGTCGTGTATTTTGGACTGTGGTGCAGAAACAATACGTTTTCGCACGTACACCCATAAAAAATTTGGTGATCATTTATATTTGAGGATTATTTCCCAAAAAATTATACATGACATTTAGAAACGGCCTGTAAAAACTAAATACCTTAGTGCAGGTAAGGCTCTCCCTGCATTTCGGAAGTAATATTACTAGTAGATTTGCGTCTACAGGAATGGTCTAGTCATTTCTTTTTCATGATAGTCATATTTATACCTAACTTAAAATGAACAGGAAAATTCAAAAAGAAAATTACTGCAAATGTTAAATGCAGACAGCGATTCTGTGTTTAAATATCTTTTGACTGAATTGCTTACACGCGCACAGAGGTTAGTGTCTCAAAGAAACTATTATCACATCAAACGGATACTAACAGATTTTACTTATTCATTTGGCGAAAAGGATGACTGCAAACGCTTTTCAGTTGTTTCCAAGTCTAGAATTATGGGCCTTCGTTCGATTTAAAGCATATCATACGCAACTAGCAGCTTAATGATCTTTCCTAACAAAAATTGTCTGTATTCCTGCTTAAAAACCTGCAAACTACTGACAGATATCATCAACACAATTATCGAGGACTGTTTCTTATGTCAATAACCAAAACATAAAAAATAACATTAACTAATAGCATAGCGATCACAGTGTTCCAAGCCTGCTGTGTCTACTATAGGCCCATAACCAGAAGACCCTAATTATCATCACGGGCCCAAACTGTACTCTACATAACGCCAGGTCTTAACTAACTCTGCGGTGTTTTGGTACAGCGGTATAACTCGGAAAAAGAGAAAAATGAGGTCAATGTAGAAGCACATTATACATGTTATTTTCTATGTCTGGGTAAAAGGATACAGCTCCAATAGTTAAGGAAATGGAAACCTCTAAATGTGTGTGTTGGTATATTCCATTATAGTCAATCTTTCATTTCGGTCTACTTAAAACACCACCTTTTCACTCATATCACTTTGCCCAAACATCATTAAATTAAGTACATTTAATGCAAGGTTTGTACATGATGAAAACAAAAATCACAAATATATTTACCTATGTCATACCGTTTAGTGAAAATACCGCGTAAAATTTTGGTATGAAGGTAACTTAAACTATACTTATAAATGTTAGCCTAGGAGTACTCTCGAATTTCTAAAAAATTTCATGAACAGCACTAAAATCTAAAATGGTCAACAAATATGAGTCTTTTTTTCGAGTAGGCACCAAAACTAAAAAAGAAAAAAATAACTTGTGATAATTTGTTGCTGATGTTGGCCTTTTTTTTTATTTCCTTCCTGTTTACGTAATATTTATCACAGGCAAATATGACAACCATAATATTTTCCTAGGATAATTCAACATGTATGTGGACTGGGAGGGACGTGTGATTTGCCAGACGGACACTGGTGAAAACTTAAAATGTCCTTTACTGATCCCAGGGAAGTGGTAAAAACGAATCCATACACAACATTTCTGAAGAATGTAGAACAGATTCGCAGCATTGAGGCTCTCGTAGTTTAACTGACTTTCGGAATTGATGAAATTGCTACAAGTGTTGGTTATAATTCTGCTTCATGGAACCAATCATGTAATCTTGTATTGCATAATTCGAATCTAGTAAAGACAACTCAGAGAAAAAAATTACTAACTAGTGTTGGTAAACAAAAACACCTACAAAGTGTAGGATTGTACGTTCAACGTTGCTTGTTTTGTCAAAAGGACAAATATGAGGTTCCACTATATGGAATTTCGACATCTCACACCGATAGCAATATTCGATCCATTATCCCACAGCTCAGCGACTCACATCTCAAGACAAGAATAACTGGATAACTTCTAACAATGGCGGCAAAATACGATCTTGTATGTTTGGCCCAGCTTAGTAATCGCTACAACTGGGCAACAAGAACCAAATCAATAAGACAAGACGACAAGACTGAAGAATCAATTGCTAGAGCATTTCCCAGAATCTCAAGAGCTGTTTGATGGAGAAATACTGCAATCGTTGTCAATGAAGTTATGAGAATTATGTCGAGGGAATATCTGAAGATTCGAGACTTCTCAGATGATGCTGTTATCCTGGCCAAAGCAAGTCAGAAAATATATCATGAGTTACCAAGGTTCCAAACTCAGTGGAAGCTTCCCAGCACACAATACAAAGAATAATTACTGCCTGCAAGCCTCAAATCGCTCTATGATGCTGAATTGTACAAACTAGCAAAATCAAAACAAACGTGACTTTCAGGCATGCTTAACCAGTGACCAGTGCAAAATTTACAATTTATACAAAATAATGTCTCATTCTGGTCTGAAGACATAGTACTTTTATAAGGAACATGTACCATCCTTCCCGATATACATCCATATCTATGTTCATGCAGCTACCATAAGTAAGAAACTCATCCGGAAGTTGTATCATACGAACATTTGTATTTTATATGACAGTATACTAAAAACTGTAACTTCCTGTAAATGTTTTGAATGAAATGTAGCTGTGCCTCTGGTTTATATCCATTAAGGGTTGTTTGCTGTTGGTGTCCTAGACAATTTATATTACAACCGAAGCTGAACTACATCACTGTCCTCTTTCCATGTAACAAGATGCCTACAAATACAGGGTCTGGAGAAAGCCAGCCACCTCTTATAATTCCACCTTTTGGAGACTTAAATCACTCTTTACCAGACACCTATGCATGTGCCCCATCCGTAGCTTTGAAGATCACTGACATTGTTGTACCACAGTGTCTTACATTTCTTGTAAAGCAAAATTTATAGGTGACCCAATAAACGAATGTAACTGGCCCCAGCATGCATTACGACTTCTGCAAGCAGAAAAGCTCACTAATGGCGATAACATCACATGGGCTACATATCATACCGCAATGCAACCTCCGATAGAAGACTCTCCAGCCATTTTAACGCTTATTGCTATGTTCTATGAGAAGGCTACCATATCCGCAATGATTAAACATTTCACGGATGTCATCAAACAAGCTATTCAATTTCTTAATCCAGGAAAAATACCTCATGTTACTACATTTGATCAGCATCTGTTTGCCATGGCTAAGTTTGTACATTGGAATGAGACTTCTGGTGGGATCCTATCTAAAAGGCAGCACACTTAACTCGAACTGGGCATGCTCATAAAATTCCTGTGGTGATCCTGCTCAATCTTCAGCATGAAGCTTTCTTATTATGTAAGTGCCCAAAAGATGAAGAGTCTGAAATAGTAGAAAAATAGTCCAGCATTCAGGTGTTGGGATTTGATCATGTAGTATGAAACATCATACTCGTTTTCATTATAGCATACAGGGAAAAGAACTTCAGTCTCTTTTTTGCTTTGTCAGAGGAACTTAAACCGTGATCATTTACCTTGGATCATGTAAACTACCCAAGATAAATGCCTGTCCACATCAGATGTATGAAGTCATTTCCTTACTATCAAGGATCCGTTTGGGTGGTGATATGACACATTCAAAAAGTACACAATATATTTCCTTCAATGCCATTTGAATAGGCTCATGAACAAGAGGGCAATATTAATAAAGGATTGCGTGGTGTTGTTGGAATCACAAAAACCGAGTTGATATTCGACAATGGATGCTCTCAGGGCCTGAGATTGCTAGAATGATCTAAAAGATTGAAGAATAATTTATTCCAAATATTAATGACATTGATAATCCTAAGGATTTCCAACAGCATGTTCAGGGTTGTTCATTACATAAGAACTTTCGGCAACAGGTAGTTACGAAATGGTAAATCCATTCTTGGATGATTTTCTTAATCAAGTAACACTTCGCAGTCGAAATCGCACAAGTGAGTCAGTGGTGTTAATCTTAAGCACCTTGGTGGAGACAGGCAAACGCAGGTATCAGGGCTTTGTCAATAATGAATGTACTTGATGAGCGAATCCTCTTTATACATGACTGTCAAGTAAAATTCTCTTGTAGTCTTCGAGAGATCAAACCATATAGCAACATGTTAACAGGGCAAGAGGATGAAAATGCTTCAGAATAATGTGAAACTATTTAGCCATATGTATGTACGCATATACGTGTATATATTTATACGTATATGTGTATGCATGTATGTATATGTATAGGAAACTGATTTCGATGACTTTTTTATGTGTGAGTTCCGTTAGTTCCCTTTTTACATTTCAGACTTTGGTTGCCAACCATGCTGGAATAATGCAGAACCCCCTTAAATGTATTACTCCAACTACCTGGATAGTGTTGTCATCGTCTACTGCTTGCCTGCCATTATTGTCAACACCTTCATTCAGTATGCTTGTAAAATATTTCTACCTCAACTTCATAATACAAACCCAAAGGTTAGATTTTGTATGGGACACCTACATTGCGGACATTTTAAATTAGTTTACCGATGAAAAATAGCCGAGAGACGAGGGAATGCAAAGGAATATATCAGGCAACACCAGACTGCACCGAAATGTGATGGACTTTCTTCATCTCACAACAAACATGCAGTAATTGTTCAAGTTTTTTTACTACCAAGGTTATACCGTTCAACAGGTCACAAGACTAAGATGCTTAAGTCACAACAGGGAAATCAGTTGCACAAATCTGTTTGATACACCGATGGAAAACTAAAATAATTATGAGGCAGACAAGAGGCTTGTTGTTCATGTACAACTCTCATTACAGCAAGTGGCAAAATTGCATACTTGTGCTTTCTGCAGACACAGATGTGATTTGTCATCCTTGATGGCACATTCTACCTTTGGCAAATATCTGGCTGGTCTTTGATATGGGCAACATTACAGATTTTAGCACATCAGTTCCATCACTGCAAGCTTGGAGGAGCCAAAGTCACGAGTACTACCTGTGTTCCAGTCAATCTCCAGTTCTAACAGCCTCCGCCTTCAAAGGTCAAAGCCAGAAGTACGTTTCGGAAGCATGGTATGCATTCAATGACGTCACTGGTATATGTATGCATTTGACCACTTATCCGTTCCATTTGTGCACAACCGACTTAGCTGGTATTTGCACGACCAGCATACAAATACACTTGATTACTTTTCCACGGTATTTTGCTTGGAATAAGGTTTCGGAGTAATGTGTGTCGTTTTGGATGACAATTCTACAGGTTTCCCGATCATTCAGGTAATTGATTAAATGTTCCCGCAAAGGAGACTGAAAAAACTGCAAATATGGGAAAGCCAATCTTGACTTCGCAATTGCAAGCGTAATTTGCTTGCGTAGTTTACTATAACTGTAACATGGTGGATTCCATTTAATGGAAAATATTTATTTAATTTTTTGGAACTCTTATTAGCATTACATTGAACTTATGTATTGCTGTATTAAACGATATAGATAAAGAATATATTACATTGCATGTTATATTACATGTAGACTACCCTAAGATATGTGTGTAGTGTACTTAAAATTGTAATTAAAAAAGTAAGAGTACAATAGATCGTCTTAAAAGAGAGATTGTTGTATTTATGAGACATTTTGGTTTTTGGTGCTCTACATGAAAACTTTTAGAAATTCCATAAAGCTTCTAGGCTAACATTTATAAGTATAACCTAAGGTACCTTCATATCAAATGTGATGCTTTTATCATTCACGTATCGGTAATATTGAAAAACACCTATGAGCCACCTCACTACACATGCTACACATTTTAATTTCAGCCGACGTGAAAGGACAAATTGAAAATATTGGTTTTTGGCCAGGAAGCAGCGAGGCTGTATTTCTCCCCAGCATGTTTGCGTATATCGTGTGGGATAGTCCGGATGGCGTGGCTGTATTTCAGTACGTCTTGCACTGGAAGTGGAGGGGGGGGACTTTCCTAAGGATATGCTTCACTGGGAGGGGTCATGACTAGTGGATCGCAAACAAAAAGGGGGCGGGGAATCAATTACCAGTTGTGCCTGCCTCTAGAGAGGCGGAGAGGGTGGATGGGAAGAAGGAGCGTGATGTGGGGCTGAAGTAGAAGAGGAGGTGGAGAAGGACGTGCCAGCGGAACACTAGCCTTGTCGGGGGAAACTGTTTCCTGGGCGGGAACATGACGAGGCGGCTCGCGTCTCCAGCTAACTTCGGGCGGGGAGTTTCCTCTCGCCAAAGTTGGTAACACCTCCCGCGCGAGGCGAGGCGCAGGGCCTTGTTATTGAAGAGTGGGTTAGGCGTGGCTGGTGGAATGAGGGGGGTAGGGGAGATGCGAGTGGCTCAGGAGTAGAGGAGACCCGCGAAAACGTTATTGAAATTTCAAATTTGATGGAGAGCCTGGATCCTCTTACCTCGCCCGCTGAGGAAGCAGATACCTCGAAACCCGGAATAGGGGAGGGGAAGAGTTTGGGGAAGTGGGAGGGGGCTTTCTAGGCTACGTGCCGCGAAATTAGGGGTTGCCTTCTGACGTTGAGAAGGGTGGGGTGTTGTCGGTGTTTCATACTCCACGAATGTCCGAGAGCTCCTTGAGGGGCTGACCCTAGGATGAGGATGTACGTTTCGCCAACGAGAAGCTTCAGGTCGATTGATGCTGATGCTACAAATGGCGTCGCCTCTGACTGCAACTACAAAAGGGTAATGTAATTTATGAGAAAAAAACTATCTAATTCAGGAATATAAGTGTGATGCCATCACTGCTAATATTCACAGTTTTTCAGTAGTTTTCCA
Organism: Medauroidea extradentata; assembly: GCA_003012365.1. Taxonomy (NCBI): domain Eukaryota; kingdom Metazoa; phylum Arthropoda; class Insecta; order Phasmatodea; family Phasmatidae; genus Medauroidea; species Medauroidea extradentata. The sequence goes on from PNEQ01094699.1 coordinate 16,512, forward strand.
CTGATTGAAATTGTTGGAAACTGCTCCATCGGGAATTAGTGGAAAACTACAGACTGCATCAGTGAAATAATCTTACAGACTGAATCGGTGATATTCACTATTTGGAAAAGTAACGAATTATTTTATGCAGATGTACAATTTATGCGTAATTTTACTTTAAATGTAATTTTCTAAAATAATGTCACAAGCACAAAAAAAACATGCACCAAAGTTAAAAATAATCAAATAATACCACCGGGATTCGTATCAGACCATTACCACAACCACTAACCATAGGTGAAAGCGTAGCTATTTAAGAATTATTTATTGTTGTTTTACCAGTTATGTGTGCTACCTTTGGACATCGTTTTCCTTCTCGTTACATTTCTGTTTGTACTAAAGTGTGCATTTTTCAAAGCAGCATTAACTTCATAGTGACTCAGTGAGAAACGGAGCGGAACTGAACTTTACTAAAAATTAACTATCCACAACAGCCGTACCGCAAGAATAGTTATTACTTTGTTGGTGTACTGTAAATATTAATATATAAGTTCACATGCAACTTATCAAAACACATAATTCGTTGAACACAACGAGCAAATAAAAATGATTGGCATGATTGCTGTGGCATTAGTGGTACGATATTTATTACACATAGACTAAGATCATGTATATGTTTATATGACATTTTAGTTACAAATTAAAACTGTAATTTTCAACTTTTTTCTTTTGTTTCTTTGCAAAAGCAGACCTCAAAAAAGGGCTGTCTGCCTTGGTGGTGTCTTGGGTTTTTCTTTTGATTTTTGATTTTCATTATTTTTATTTCTTACCTGTTTGTCCTGGTTTATTTTGACCCGATTCAATTTATGAAATCTTATGTTTAGTTTTCTTTGACAGTCATCTATATGGCAATGGAGTACGTCCAAGAAACTAAATCCAGTCACGCACTCCCATTGCACAGTTCTTTCAAAGACCGTTGTAATTTTCAAATTACAGATAGATTAGAATATTTTGTACTAATTAATTAGTGCAATATATATACTTATTGAATCTGTTACACCAATCTGCTGTTTCTCACTTTTTATCGGTGAAAATTGACAAAACAACAGATTCGTCAGTGAAAAAGCTTGCAACTTATTGAAACTGTGAAAATTCCACTAATTCTAATTTAGTGTAAAATCAGACGAACTGGTCGAATACATGTTATCTAAAATATAGCTTTATGTTAAGAATAAAATACATTCGAGAAAACTTAGTGATACATAGAAAAACTTGTGAATTACACCAACTATAATATGTGTGAGTGAAATATATTGCATAGCATTAGCTGGCGAAGTGCAACGTTTGTCATACACTTTCATCGGGTGTCAAAACACAAACGATTTAGTAATGTTCGATCAATTACCGTGGATGAATACTTCTTTATCACTCTATACGGTATAAATATTAATTAGAACTTTGGAAGCAGAATTGGAAGTAACATTTGACGAGAGTTTGATGTCAAAACCTATGGCGACGCATTTTAAGTTATAAAAGACGCTATTTAACTAATACGATAGCAACCACTTAAGGTAATTGTTTTGAGCTTGTAACATTTAGTACCAATACATAACTACTCAGGAAACCTCATTCATAATACCCAGTATACGTTTGTTTTTAGTATTTTTTGGTGGCATTACAGACCACATATTCTTAATATTACAATGTTCGCTTAATATTACAGTGTTCATTGTATAAGCCTCTATTTTCAGTTTAAATTTTACACCCTTTCATTTAGAAGCCCGGTCCATGATTTTGAAAACATGAGACTGATGTCCATATCCATTGATGAAATCACATCGATGTAAATACGTTAATGAGATAACACACAAAAACATCTATGCTCTGGTTAAAGAAAAATAAGAACTTATGAACCTGGGTGATACATTTTACAAGCAAAATTCCCGAAATACAAATAGAATCGTAAAAGAAAAAGCTTTTAAACTGATCATAGAAATCAGGTTGTGACTGCTGATTCACATCCGAGGTGGTTTGAGCCCGGAAAATGCCAACTCAACCCAACGAAGTTGCAAATCCTGCAGGCCGTACGATCTTTGAGACGGTTAAACAAAGGTACCGAAATTTCTGCGGTTCGTGTAAATTCTACGTCTAAATCATTCAATTTAAAATTTGTCAAAAATTTGCGTTACCGGCCTGCACCGCGTATTTCTGTTGGCAAAACTAGGCAGTAAATAAACATGCATAAAAATGCTATCGGCTATTATTATGTAACAACTTCAGGAAATAATCTTTCAGTCTCGCCACGTACGAAGACTGATATTACGTGGCAATGTTTCTACTTTCAAGGCAGTAATAAATGACAACATATGCGTCGCCTCGGTTACAAATCAGGACGCGTGCTAAATTGCAATTAAAAACATTTTTTCAGATTCCTGTATTTCAAAATGTAATAACTGGATACGAATTAAATTAAGGGCGCCAACTCCCTGCGCATTAGAGGCTCAGAAGTGACGGAGCTATAAGGGTAATATTGAAGCGCGTATCAAATTCCACATCGCCGCAACGAGCCAAGATTCCCGTCGATCCATTTTTACAATGGATCTTTAAGCAGTGACCACATAATTATATTAATGGAAAGTATGTAGTTAAAAACAATGCACGTTTCTAAATGAGTTTCGTATACATTCGGTCGGTAAATTTTGAAGTAAGGCAGTCTAGAAAGGTAGTTTTTTTTTTTTTTTTTTTTTTAAGCTATGTTGGAGAGCTTAAACTTTGTTTTTTATGAGCAATGACATTCCGTACTTGGCCGAAGTGTGTTTTCTTTTCGTACATTGGCACAATTGACACGCGGTAGGTGGTCCCCTTAAGATATTCGACCTCGTCACGTAAACGCGTGCAATACAGTCATTGTTCGAAGTTAGACTGAAAAAAGAGTAAGTATTACAAAAAATCGGGTACGTTGTGTAAATACGATGTGAAACTTGCTGGATGTGCCATTGTCGCCCTTATCGCTGCCTTGTGTTTTGGCTTCAGTCACAGGAAAATATTCTACGTATATTACCACATGAGAAGACATTTTTATATTTTAATTTAGAGGTTGGCTGAATTATACTTAAAATATAGTCATACATTGTTAAATTAAGCTAATATACGTCATAACCAGCGAACATCTGTTGAAAAGTTGCAATTGCACGTATAACAGAAAAAAAAATTTACATAACACTTTTTGGCTTTGCTCAATAAAGTCTCACAAGCATTTGTTTTTCGGCAGAAAATTAGGTTTTTTATATTACTAATTATTTCAAGTTTTAAAAACAAATTAAAATATAGCAGACTACGTTTCAACAGTCGAAATCGAATTTATTCTAACTACAGCTGTTGGAAATCAGTACCGCCACCGTCGCCTTTAATTGGTTATAGTCTCTCACATGGTGGTAAATAATAAGTGTGACTTCTCTGATATAATCCCAGGACATGGCGAATCGCGTTTAGGATTGAGTTCATGAAATAAGTCTCGACCACTGAGAAGGGAGTACTTACAGCAGTGGCGGATTATGGGGGGGGGGGGGGGAATCTACAGGGCTGAAGCCCCGCCCTCTCAAAATTGTGTTGAACATTGTGTAGCCAATGTGTGTCAAGTCGGCTCAAGGAAACTGCGGTATTGTTCTATGATGATTCAATACATTTCATGTGCCCTACTTGTATGTAGGCCTATGTTATTTTTTATGTTCTGTAACAGTAAACAACCACACTTTTTTTGAGATGACTGGTATTTTTTACAGTCCATAAAATCCAATAATCCCCCCCCCCCATAAACACAAATATGTTTCTAAATCCACCACTGACATACAGAGACGTTTACTTGATGATATACCGTCCTAATGGCCTAGTTATATTCCACGAAAAATATTTTGTACTTCGTTTTGACTAGAGTAGCACACTTTGTTGTCTATATAATCTTCCTGGCATTCTGTATTACGGTATCTCAAACCACATACTCAAGTAAAACGAATAAGTTTTTTTTTTATTTAACAAAGATATTCAGGAACGACCCATGTAATTTACAAACGCTTTATGTGTAACAGTAATTAACTTAAATAACGCAATTACTCCAAGTTTTACACCTAAGAAGAAAACTGTGAAATAGTTTCACGATAAGATATGTCCAAAACAAAACTAATTTTCGTGCGCACTTGCCATGATAAGACAACGTGAACTTTTTACGACTACAATAGCAACGCTATCTCTCCATTTCGTAAACTGATAAATATTCATTGTGGCAAATTTACCGCAGTATGCTATTTGGCACGTAGTCATCAGCGACTGCCTGGTTTCTGAGGTGAGGGTATGTGTTATATACATTATTAAATGTTTTACTATTGTTAAATACGCATTACTTGACTACTGCATAGCCCAACATATTAAACATTAAAACAATAGGCTACATATTCAAGAAGCTTATGTTAAAGGATATTTTGTTATTCCGTACAAAAAATATATAATATTTTATGGTACCGTGCGTCTAAATAAACTTGTGCTTGGTAATGAAAATTTCATTTTAAAAATGAATAAATATTTTTCTTACTTGTAATGAAATTCTTATCTAATTTTCTAAGATAATATTTTCTCTTAGTTTCAGAATACGTATGGCGTGTAGGATACGTATAACTAAAGCATGCTCGTTTTAATGTAATTATATAACATTAGTGAATGCAAAGGACACTATTTTCATTTGATTAAATTTCGGTGTTCTCACCTCGTGTGTTTCTATTTACTTTTGTTTTAATTTCAGGCGCAGTTTATATAGATATTTTGTCTGGCACTTTTTGTCAAATCTGAAAATATGTAGTCTACTTTTAACACGTATTTTTTTAATTAAAAGTTTGAAAAAATGTATTAAGAGTTTGGTGAAATGTGTGCACAAGCTAAATTTCTATACAGACACTAAACGACGTGGCGGCTGATTTGCTGCAGGCGAACTACGTAGCTAATTGTCTGCCCCCGAGCTTGTTGGTACCAGCCCCGAGTATGTCTGGCTCCTGCATGTTTCAGTAGTTTCATATTGGCCTGGCTGCCGTGTAGCAGGGTAGCCACCTTACGCTGAATGACGGTAGGCGTTTCTGCCTAGTTGCTGGCCAGCGATGCCGTTTTGCTAGCGCGTGTGACAGAGTTGGCCGTTCTACTAGCTATTTCACTTATGCATTCCTAAATATTCAGTGTGTATGAGCGATAGTGTGTGAGCGAATGTGTCTGAGTGTGTGTGTGTGAGTGCATAATAGAAAACAAATCTAGATAGCATAGATGGAGGAGGACTACATTGGTACTATCGTGTTTAAAGTTTGCCTGTTTGCCGCGATACATGTTAAAGAAACAGTTAATTATAGATGACAATTTTCTACTGTGCCGCGAAATTCAGTTCATGATGTACAACATCGCACTTTCTTAACACTTGTTTCTAGTTTTATAAACACATTGTATGGTTTCGTTACGCTTATTACAAAACCACATTCTACTTAACCTTTCTTGTATAATTAGGAATATTCTGCAAATCTCCCACAAATATTACAATGATTGTAATACTCTACATGTGCTTTGCGTATAAAGTTTTGGGCCAACAATAGTCACGTCTTTATTTCTATCTTTTATGCAGGTTAGGGCTAATTAGTTCTTAATTTGTAGGTTATTTTGATACATTCTTAAAAAGTTTAAATTTTCAGCCAAAATAGAAAAATTGAGTCACAAAAGTGCTGAAATGTACAAGTGAGTGTTTGTATGGATTTACGCGTTTTGCTTTTTAAATGAAAATCCGTCTTCATGAAGCGATAAACAAATAACTACGATGTTTAACAGTGCAAACTGATTAAGTCTTAACATATCCGTCAGGGAAACATAATAAGATTTTATGTTTGAAATACACATGTATGAACGCAGTAAAGATTTATTTAATATCACTGTTAAAATAATTGTTGGGATTTAAGCGATTAGCGCAACATAGTGACAAGAAACATAATTCACAAACTAATACACAGCAGTTCTTAACTACTAAAAAATTATGGACACGTAGTTATCACATTTAATGTGAACTGGTTGTACCCCTGTTGAACACCCAAAGTTATGGAAACCACAATTATTATTTATACAGCTGAATGATGCAGCAACGCTGTGTCTATAAATAAAAAAAACTACCTTCCATGACAGTGTGGTATGACGCAATTGCACTAAAATTTTAAATGGTATGTGCAATATGCCATGCATTTAATTTTTAGGCTAGAAAGCTAAAACGGTTATTTTATTTTATTGATAAATCGGCAAATATGGAATACAAAATTTATTCGAATTTGTAAGTTAACTCTTACTCCTCAAACCAAGAACAAGTTTTGCAAAGGCGTTGTGTAGGCACATTATGTGTAAATTATGACAAGAAACAGGTTAAACGGGGTTGCTATACAATAGGCTAAAAATCAGCTATAAGTCAGAGAACAGAAAGTGACGTGTGTAACTACTCGTGTCATACCGTGATTATTTTATATTTCCAGTAGTACTCTAATGAATTGACTTTGATATAAAAAACTACAAAATGTGCAGTTACTATTTAACTGTCTCTGGAACCAATCTTGTTACCCAAAGTACCATCTGTGCTGAAAAATCCAATTACTCTTAGCCGGTTATTATTTGTTTAGGAAATATGATTAAAATTGTTTAATTGTTATTTTCCTTACATTTGCAGAAAATATATTAAGTAAGCAAGATCGATGATGAAATAACTAATATACATAATTTACCCAGAAAGTGAGATATATTATGCGATTTTTTATCCACTGACATTTACTAAATGTGTATAAATCACACTTTATACCTCTGTAAATGATTTCGTACGTCATTTCACATTACGGGTGAAAAATAATGCAGTGCCAGTGCCAGCTGCGTAGTACTCTATAATTGTGTTTTAACATATTTTGCGAACAGATGTTACAGAACTCAAATTTCATGAATAACCTAGAAAACTGTGTCAAAACCATATGTTATAATAATAGTGACAGCGTTCTTAGTGTTTAGTTTTTCTAAAAATCAGATATTTTATCCACAAAAAATTATATAAAAAGTAAATCTAATACTTTTCAGTAAACGTTCATTCAGGAAGAGAAAATCTGCTCACCCTGTCATAAATCGGCCAGAATTTTAAACAAAGTACTGTATAAACTGTTTAAGGAACTACAATATGACAATAATTTGAAAATCTTGGCAAAGAAATTTATGATAGTAATACACGTAAAATATGTTAGCCTTTATTTTTAGTGTTTTGAATATTTATTTTATTCCGAGATTTTGTTACTTACTGTTGGTTTTTTAATAATATTCTTTTCTTTACATTATATTTTTACTGTGCAAACTTTTGTAATTTATTTTCATTTGTTTTAGAATTTCTGAATGGAACTCCCAGTGGTTCGTTCCTGATATTAAGAATCCTTTAACGTATACTACAGCTAATTACTTAAAATCTTCTTGGAAAAAATTATTTTTGCTCATGATATTTTTAACGCAAATGGAAATATTTAGTCTCACAACTATTCTTGTAATAAGAGATTCTGTGAGTACTTTGTTATCCTTTTCCTATAAAAAGTGTGGCAATCGAAAATGCTTTCTTGTTGACGTTGTGGAATGATTAGATTATTTCTTCATCATCGTGTCGCATAACAGAGCTGAGGTCAACTACAACATATACGTAAGAAAGTTCTACAGCCATGTTTCCAATGGTTTCACGGGTTGTAGAAGTAGTATTCGCATGTAAATTTATGTATAGCGTAAAGGTATGTATAAAACATTTTCTGTAACTCATTTTAAAAACAATCACATGCCACAAAATACTACGTAAAAAAGCCGATATTTAATTCAAAACAGCGTCAGTTGTTAAGAACCTTTGTCTTTCCAAACAAACATACTCGTCATGCTTTTTTACCTTTGTTGCGATTTCTTAAAATTATATTGTTAACTATTGAAGTATTGGCTATGTTGGTAATGTTGGTATAACTTTTAGCAAATTAAAAATTAGTAAAGTTACTATAGTAACTTGTCTCGTCGATTTGCCAGTCGCTGCAATCATAGTTGCATGAATAGTTTATATCTAAATTGTAGGTCTTACTATACGATTCTGCGAAGAGTTCTATCTCTCTTATGTCCAAATAATTCTGTGATCTAACAAAAGAAGGAACAAATCCCATAGCTTTTTATATTTGCTAGAGCATAAATGACATATATTGTGTAATCTATTATGTATGAACAAGCCTTAGTGCATAACTTCGTCCATGTTAACATATTGGCATTCAATGATTACGGTCGCTGTTTCATTTATTTATTCACTGCCGAGCGAAAATCTTCGATAAATCTATTTAACTATGGCTGGAAAGGAATTTTATATGGTATACTGTGACAACCCCTTAAGTGCTAGAAAAGGAAAATTTCGCAATTTTTTGTGTCAAAAACAACTACATTTTTAAAAAACAAATATTCTGCGTCTCATAAATGAAAAGTATAATTAATTTTAGTGCACGCGCATATCAGAGTCGTATTTTTCCTTGTTATGTTCGTACAAACAGTTAAAACTACCCATATCAATGTTATCTTCAGATAACGTACGCAATAACAAAACAAAAAGTTTGAAATTTTTATTTGTTCGACTTTAAACTTTTTCTAGCCTATTTAGGCGATTCGAATGCGACGTCATTGCTCAATGTTATTAATCACAAAAGTATACTAAAGTGGCTTACTGCCTTCAAATTCACTTAAAATTATTTTTATAGCTGTGTAAACGGTAGTTTTTAATGTGTATAGACATATAACAGTAAGACTACAGCTGACATGCATGTGAGCGTTAACTGGCATGTCTACAACTTTGTGGTAAATAAAATTTCATTTGAAATAGTTAACTAGACCCTTTATTCAAGAATGCTAGTTATCCCAGCTGACGTCGAAATGATTTGTTGCTATTCTGTAAAAAACCAATAGGTAAACTTACCTGAAAAGTCAAAAGTAATATTTACTAAACGTGTATGGCAAATTTATCCACCCTCACAAAATAATGTAATACTACAGCAATGCACAGTAAAAATCTGCATAAACACAACAGTGATTTTTCACGAACACGTAAGGGAAAAACGATGGTACGACACGTACAGAAATTTCTGGGTACCTCGTAAAATAAAGTTGAACGTAAAGTTACCTGTTTAATACGGCGCGATAGTATAAACGCCCAAGAGTGAGAAGTATCATTCTTCAAAATCCGTCAGTTGTGTAATAGTTGGCAGAGTCACTAAACTGGGTGAAGTGGTTCGATTCGCAATCCTGCCGTAAATATTAATATTACTGATTTGGTTCTGTATAATATGAAGAAAAATTATAAATATAAATAATACGTAAAATGTTTAACTGATAACTAGTGTTCCTGTACCATACAAAGAACGTTTCTCGACTGGCATACCATACATTTGCCAGGTAAATTTTTCTTAAGACACTACATATTTTATATTTGGTGGGGTTCACGTCTCGCCGGCAGCAAGGTCAATAAAGATGGGTACAAACTATTTTATACAAGTACAGGATCTATAATAAGAGTCGGCCATGGCCTTGGTTAAGTAACCATTACAGAATTCTCATGCCATTATTTAAGGGAACCATTGAAAACCCAAATCAGAATTGCCAAAATCCGGGTATCGAACCCGGGTTCTCCCGAATGCAAGTCTAGCCTGTTATCGTTATGCTACCGCACCATCCTTTCTCAAATATGCAAGTGTAATTTGCTTACTTTATTTGTAAGGGATTTTATCTCAATATGTATTTCTTTTTTCATTATAATATCAAGCGGAGTGATTGTAATGCTAGTTATTTTATCTTACAGGACGAAGGTTCACCAGCATGAAGGCCGTCGTCACAACTATCATACTGGCAACACTGTTGGCGGCTCCGAGCCGCGTCACTTCCAACAGTGTACCACAGTCAGAAGGTGAGTATGTCGGCCATAGCTGATGGAGACGGCAACAGCCATTTCGATAGCGACATTGCTGGAATCACAACAGCGAGACTGACGCGGTGTGATGGGAGCGATTCGACCAAAAATTCTGTGCGCGATCTAAACATAAATTTTCATAACCTTGATTTTATTTTTTATTTCTACGAGATTTTTTTTTCTTGATTTAGACACAAAATGTGACTACATTTTGCTCTTATACAGTTTTTTTTATCTCTTATAGTTTTCGCGTAACGGCGTGTTGAAGTCAAAATTGGATAAAGACGTCGAAAGCTACAATTTCACGTACATAATAAGAAAGAATAAAAACTTTTTACATTTAAATAAAAATGCTGAAATTTAAAATAAAAATTTAAAAATTCAATAATTATTTTAAAAATACAAAAATGTTTTACTTTGCAGTTACACAGCTAAACTTATAGCATACAACATCGTTATTCACTGATTTTTTTTTCTTTTAGTTTTGTAAGTGAGTTGGTTTTAGTGTCATCCTTAAAACGAGAACATGCACATTTTGGCTTTAACGAGCCATTACGCGAAAAATATGCGAGAGGAAAATATTTAGTCACATTTTGTGTCTAAAACATGAAAAAATATATATCTGGTACAAATATAAAAATAGAAACATGCTGATGAAAATTGCTGTGGACCGAGCGAACAGACTACTGCTGCAGTACTGTGTACCACGCACAAATACTAAAAAATTATTAAATATTAGCAAGTTGTTGCCTTTCCATACTAATCTCTTGTACGACAGTCATTGGCGTTCCCATTGTGGTATTACTTTTATGTTTATATTTATTATAAATATATAAAATAAAGTCGTGTTAGTTACACTATTTATAACTCAAGAACAGCTGAACTGATTTGGCTGAAAACTGGTGGGGAGGTAGCTTAGAACCAGAGAAGGACATAGGATACTTTTTATCCCGTTCGACCGCGTTCCCGTGTGACGTCAAAGAGAATACAAGTCACTATAAAATGTGGTATAACAAAAACTAATATGACATAAAATAACAAAACGCAAATGACAGCTAAACATAATTTTCTCTATGGACAAGTATGTTTGAAAATTTGATAATTATAAATTTTGTCAGAAATCAAATCAGTAATGATCAGTAATTTGTATTCTATTTGAACCGTCATTGACAATGCCGCGACCAAGACGATCGAATCTTTCCCGACAAAGCATGTTCACGGGTAGGAAGACCATCTGCGTTGTTTGTTCTTGCGCCTGATAATAAAACAAATGAATAGTGCAACTATGCACTAAAATACATTAAAAATAAAGAATCATTAAAATACTAAATCCAAAATCTGCTTACTTACTGCCTCTAAGGCGGAACAGAGTTCGCAGGGCCAGCTAGTATATTATAAATATCTAATCTGACATTATGGGGTGTGAAAATAACGTCACAATAACATGTTTGTTTAAAATTTTATGATTTGCTTATAATAATACACAAAATCCATCTAAAAATAAACGAAAGTAATTTACTACCGATCCACTAGTTTCACCAATATTTAGACATACAATTAAAATACGTTATTCAGCTTTGTCGCGTTGCGTCCGCAATTTTTGTCACACAGACGTCATAGAAACCTCAACTCTGATTGGCTGACAAGTTATTTTATTCGCATCGCGTCCATCACGATATTTTGAATCCAGCAAAACCCCTTCAATCCACGGAATCCGTCAGTATTTCAGACTAGTGACCGAGAAAACTTTTCGTGAGCATGAGAAGATCCCGTCTCCATTTTTTAACTTTGCTACTTACCCGACACAGTCAAATTGATGCGTGTTTCCATACTTAATTGAAGAAGACGACTGGAACTTGCTGCTGTTTTTCGCACGAAAGAACATTAACTCCGACCCCGAAAATAAGGCTAGATTGCTAACATTGACAAAAATTGCACCCGCCAATTTAACGGAAGTTTACAACACCCGACACGACCGACCGCTGTGTTCAACTGAAACAAGAGAAGCCAACTGTTGCCCCGCCTACGTCAGATTGCTGCTGTGACGTCAGCTATGCCGCCTTGATTGGACTTCGGCCATCACGTGTGCTGTGTTTAGCCGAGAACGTTCGCTCTTTATGTTTTCATGCGGTTGGTAAAACTGTTCGTAATAGATAGCGCCACCGTAGTGAAGAGGGCTGTTCCTGTATGCATAATGTAATGGACGACTTGATGTACACGCCCCCTGACGTCACCGCAGGGGAAAAGTACTGTGGGAAACAAAGCTTGTTTACAAACATGCTGATTTTTAGTTAGTATTTGCAGAAAGCAAAAATGTTGCGCATTCATATATTTGCACGCAAGGGTAAAAAATATTAGTTTCAATGTCATGGTTAAGATACGCAAATACATAAGATTAATGTTTACCTGAAAAAGCGGCAAATTCCAAACAAATAATCAATTTTCTTAACGTACATCTCATCCGGGACATGTGAAGCCAAATTAAAGGTTATGTTCGGCTGCGGTATCCATGGAGATAAGAATTGTTTCCCACACCTTACTGAAGCTCCGCCTCTTTTCAAGTCGTCCATTGTATTATGATTGGACGATGCGAACTGAGTGGGAGTAGACTTTCTACTGTAAATAGGCGTCCTTTTTAACCGAAAAATTGACTCGAATTAATGGGGCGTCATGATAGAGCTCTTTAGAAAAGTTAAGTAGATGTCTGTTTGAAATTTAGGATTTTCAGAAATTATGTTTACATTTATACATGTAAGGTATATTGAGACTTGTAAATTTTTAAACAGAATAGTTTTCCATTCGTCTAGGAAGAGTGTAAAATATTTCTACGTTTTATTAAGCAGGCATGTTGGAATATTTAATAACTATTTTTTGTATTAAAGTATAATTATTATTTGAATCTTGTAAAAACATGCAACGCAATGTGTGAAATATTTTTGTATTCATAGTTGGAATTATAATAACGTTTCAATTGTATTAAGGTTGGAGTCTTTTCTGTACGATTTCCCGGTACTAAATTGTTGTACAATTACGTACCATATTTGAGCATAATAAATTATATGTATTTGTTACAGAGTTTATACGTTTTTTCAAGTACGTAGATCTTTGTATTTAATGGTTGGATCTATATTTTTCGTCATATGTTTCTGAAACGGCTTTCAAATTTGCACTTGTCTTATTCTATTTTCTCCTTCTTGAAATCAATATTTTTCCAGTTAGGTCTTTCACTGAGGATCTGTCGTTATTAGGCTGAGAACAATGGTGGTAGAGGTATGCACGCTATCCTTGGGGGTGTATTGAGGTAAAAAAGGGTTTTCTCAGAAGTTTCCTCCGACACCACCAGCGAGCGTTTCAAGCTACCCGAGAAGTTTCCAAACACTGCTCAACTGTCATTATCTCTATATATAAAAGTGAACCCTGACTGATTGACTGACAGACTGACTGACTGACATCAAACTGCAGTCCAAACCACTGGAACTAGAATCGTGAAATTTTTTGTGGGAGTTACCCTCAGGTCGTAGACTAGCACTAAGAAGGGATATTTCGAAGTTAGACTTCTAAGGGGCGAAAAGGGGTGAAATGTATTTCCGAAGAAACGGCGATAGAGCTCGAACCCGATGGAATAACCATTGTGACTTTTACTTTAACAGGACACTCATAAAAATGCATACTAGCCAATTTAAGGATTTTTCTAAATTCAACATTTAAATGGGTGAAAAGACCTTAAATGTGTTCGCGATTAAGTATCGATATATATCGAATACTTCGGGATAGAGAGTTGGTATTGACTTCATATTGTTGCTTTCGTAAATACAATAAAAGCAGTTTTAGAATTTTTTTTTTTTTGAAATTCGACCCCCAAGTAGTAAAAACGGCTAAAATGTGTTTTTTATGAATCGTTTATATTACTGAAACACAATTGATTACCGTTGTGATTTTTACTTCAATTGGTAACGTATACAAATGTCTATAAGAAGACTCCAAGGCGTTTCGAAATTCTTAATTAAGGAGGAGGTGAAAATACATTAAATGTGTTTTCGATTATTTCTCTAAATCTATCGAACCAATCAAGATATCGATGTGCTCTTTTCTTTAGACTGGTGCTTTTGTAAATATCCCATATATCATTAAAATATATTTTCCGAATTAGGCCCCAAAGAGGTTAAAAAAAAGGGTAAAATGTGTTTTCGATTCACAATCGATATATATCGATTCCATTGATTTTCGTATAGCGACGTGATTTTTGTTTACGATTGATGCTTACTCAAATACCTGAAAAGTGAGTTCACGAATTTGAGAGATTACCCACCTAAGGACGCGAAAAGGGGTAAAAATTATGAAATGTGTTTTTAATTAATCGTTTATATATCTTGAACAAAACAGGCTATTTATTGTCGTGTTCTTCACGTCCAAGAGACACCAGTTAAGTATTCCAAAACGTGATGCAAGGGTTTTTCTAAATTCACTCTCTTAGGAGGTAAAAAGACCTGTCATGTGTTTTAGATAAATCCTCGATATCTATCGAACCGTCGAGATATACAGTTTCTTTTTTTTTTTTTTTTTTCAGAATAATGATTACAAAAATAGCCACAAAATTGTTTTTATATTTTTCGAAATTCGAACTCCCAGTACTGTGCAGGGGTCATAAGTGTTTTTAATTAATGATCTATTTTGATTCGACCGAACGGGCTACCGTCGTGATTTGCACTTTAATTGGATACTTACACAAATGTCTAATATGTGAAATTAAAATATTTCAAAATTCGACACCCGAAAGCGTGAAAAAGCACATAATTTTTTGCATGTTGTCGTTTAAAACAGGTAAAATGGATTATGCAGCTTACTATCCACTTAGGTACCTCGACAACATCCACTCACATTATATGTATGGCGGCTTTGTTATGCTTTGGGGACGAATAGTCGAAATAATTGGATTTTCGCCATGTCCTCATATCTAATTAAAAATATAAGCTATCAATATAGTGTTTCCTTCAAAGCCGCAGTCGGGCAGCTAGTTAAATATACATCAACCCATTACATCTATCTAACCGGCAGATATACTGAGGTGTTGTTCGCGTCAGAGTGATGCTTACGTAAGTATTTAAAAATTATATGTAAGTTTTTTTTACTTTATGAGATAACTTGACTATTAAGAATAAAACTATTTTTATGAACTTTCAAGGCAGACGATCCGAAAAGCAAGTACGACCAGCGAGGAATAAATTATACAGGAGTTCACGCTTGAGAATCATATCGAGACGTGGTTATTGTACACATAGAAAAGAGAAAGTAGGTATATATTGTACAATCTATATAAGCCCAGGACATGAATATTTATTTTTTAAGTTAAATTTGTTTTCATTAATTATATCGACGTTACGTGACGCAGTTGTTGGTAGCTCAGGTCTACATACTGGGCTCGAATTCCGTTTAAATCTGCGTGCGAACGTTCAGTTCTGACACACAAAAAAATGTTCCAAGTTTGTACAAGTTGAAATAGGCAACGTCATACTCACAAAAATGAAATTATTTAGATTGAAAGTAAGTAGACTCAACTAATTACCGACAAGTACATCTATTAATACGGAGAAAAAATATTTTATTTTGGGAAACATGCTGAAGCTAGACACTGCTTTTGTCTCTCAAAAATCTTTCAGAATGTATTAAAGGTTATGTTTATAAATTTTATGAATTTTTCTCTTTGCAATAACACCAACGTTTTTAACAAATAAAATAGTTCAAAGCCAAATTATTGGCCAAATTTACCTAGTTGCCCTAAAGATTTTTATGATTTACTTCGCTGGATTATTTTTGGCTGAATTTCAAACAGTTGCATCGCTGGTTTCATTTTCCTGAGAGTATGGAGCAGATATAGACAAATTATTTGGTGAAGCAGCACTTCTTGCCTACATACCATATACTACTGTGTTTTGTCACAGTAGGAGTATTTTTCTTGTAAAAGAAACACTCTAGGCGTTGGCAACAAGAGAACCATGTGTGTTCTTTGCAAGATAATCCTCAAATACAAAACACCGAACGATCAAAAAACCTGACTTGCGAAATAATTATAAGCAACAATTAGTTGGCCATGTCAGTCATTTTAAAAACGGAGAAAGGTTTGAAGGATAACGTCCTTACAAGTAATAGTTCTCAATCACACTTAACACTGTCCTCAGAATATCATTTAAGCGCAATTAATGTTCGTTATTTTAACAAAATATTATTTTTAACTCGATTTTCAAGAAATCGAACTTTTTAACATTCACATAGCAAGAAAGTCTCTGCATACACAGTCTACTTACAATTTTATGAGGAATAACACCCGAAAGTTAAGAGTGATTACCTTACAAAATATAAGTGGATATTTAAGTACAGGGATGAAAACCACTTTAGACCTGCCTTGGAAATAGGCGTACAAACTCTTTGGCTAAAGACGATATATATGTATATGCGTGCGCATGTGCATACACATATTCATATTGCATTTAACAACACATTAAAATTTAAAACTTGGTTTGAAACTTTGAAATTTTTTAAACAGCTGAGAAAAAGGCTAATCAGAATAAAATTATTATGTAGTATATCACATAATCACGTAATTTGAAAGATTCGTACAACGGTTGTCATGTATACATATCCACCTATATGATAAGATATGTGGTTGTAAAATTGCTTTTTTTAGTTAACTAAATAATCTCGTGGGTGTATTTAATATACTAACAGGTATCTTATTTGGTACGCCAGTATTTATTTTATAGTGTGTTACTAACGTTTCTAAATAAGACATATTCCACAGTAGGTATTACATTCATTTTAACCGTACAAAATATCAAATAGTGAAATAAACAAATTATTGTTTGCAATTTGGGCTTAAATGAACTAGCGTAAACACGTCACAGGCAACGATAAATAACGTAACCAAAAATGTGTTCACCGACAAGCGTGTTAACTAAATATTTTAGTTGTCTCAACATATAAATGTATATTTCATTATAATCAGAACCGTCCACAATTATTAACGAACAAGCTGCTGGTCGTATTGGTCGCACAGCATTGTTTACTAAAAGAACAATACGCGATCAATCAATTGTTCTTTATATTTACCCTTGCACACGTCACGTTCGGGCGTACCATCTACCGATTGACGAATAAAGCGACCAGAGTAGTCAGAGCATATATGCGACATCTAGCAAGCGTAGCCCTTATTGACTGAGCGTCCGTGCCATCTATCTCGCTTCGTGTGAAGCCTCTGGCGAGTCGAGATTCCTTTCACAGATCGATGTAGCTGTAGTTGCGTAGCGCTGAAGCAAGTGCGGGCGAGAGTTGTGTGGATTTCTGCAGATAACAACTGTGTTCATTTATATAAAAAAGAATGAGTAGTCCTGAACTGCACGCTATTTCCAAACAAATTTTAGGTTCATAGCTTAGTGTCATATAGAAAGAAAAATTACTATAGACCTACAGCAGATAACATATGTGTTCATTTGTATCAAAAATAATGAGTTGTCCTTAACTGCACACTATTGCCAAATAAAAATTTAGGGCCATAGCTTAGTGTCCTATAGAAAGAAAAATTACTATTGTACCACTGAAAATAACAACTGTGTTTATTAATATAAAAAATATGAATTTTGCTTAACTGCACTCTATTGCCAAACAAAATTTTAAGTTCATAGCTAAGTGTCATATAGAAAGAAAAATTACTACGGTACTACTGCAGATAACTGTGTTCATTTATATAAAAAAGGATGAGTTCTCCTTAACTGCACACTATTGCCAAACAAAATGTTAGGGCCATAGCTTAGTGTCATATAGAAAGAAAAATGACTATGCTACCACTGTTCGCCAGTTTAGCGTGCCGCGAACACAGGCGAAGTGGTTCACGTCGAGCGTGGCAGTATGACCTTTAACACTCCACTGTCTCCTTTTTAAAAAGCCGGAAAATTACGTCCGGCTCAAAGGGCGCTTAAGGGGTGTGAGAACATAATTATTATATTTTGCTCGAATATAAAATAATGAAAATTTTACTCCTGAACGTCATTAAGGAACTTTTCAGTGAAATTTGTCCATATAACAATCTACAGAAATCATTTGCTCTCATAGTAATATTAATATAACAGCAAAATTCGTAATGCGCCTACTTGTTTGCCTGTGCACCACATAATATCGTCTAAATTAATTACTTCATATTCAGAAAAAAATAACTGAACGTTTGGTCTAGTGGGTGCGTATTTGTTTTATGGGGTTCTCGTTGGCTAAACGTAAGCAAATAAAAAGTCACTTACTTAAACTGCAGTTAATTAATTGATGCAGCTTGTGAATAACAATAAATATAATGTATATGAGTAGTGTTCTAATTTATATGTTATGGCCTCTCGCTTAGGCTCGAGAACCACGGAAATATAAATTAGACTGGAAGGTAAGGGTAAGAGAAATAGATCGAGTAGGTGATAACACTCTTTAATAACTACTAGGAAGACTAATACAAAGATACAGTATAAAAGAATATTGGAAGGAAGGAATAGACAGAAGGGCGAGACAGGAGATAAGGGTCAGGATTGCTCTCCTTCCCTAATAAGTAGCTTAATGCTCATCAGTGTGCCGGGCGCCGTGGTCGTAGTAGGAGTAGTCCACGTCGTCCGGGTCCCAGCTGGTCTCGAACCAGGACCTCTTGGTCCCGTCGCCGCTCCAGAGAGACTCCTCGTGCCTCTCGTCGGTAGCCTTCCACCTCTTGTCACCTTTTTCCAGCCTTTTGATTGGCCCCTTATGACATTAAGGGTGGAGCCTTCCCTGGTGCAATTGCGATTTTCCCATGCCAAAATATTCCCAATTTTCCCCCCGACTTAATGGAATTTCAAGCAGCTTAGTGTTGCGTTACTCCGCCGGTCGTTTATAGTTTTGTGTTTACAAAACTCCCCTGGCCGCATTATTCTGTTACCGAGGCGCTGTCGGGTTGGGAAATCATAACGCAACATTTGTTTCTGATTTCTTAGCTGAAGAATAATAACACTCCGTACTCTTATAGGCTATAGCCCGTATGTATCATCACCAGTCGGTATGCTCTGCTCACGATAAATTTAAAACATTTGAAGACAGTCTTTCCAACAATAATAGTAGGAGTACTTTTATTATAATCTCAGACATTGTCAGTTAAGCAAAGTGAAATCTATACACAATGTTATTTACTAACACCCTTATGTTTACATTAACAAGTGGTGGAAAGATGAACTTTTCTGTAAGGAAAAAATACACCAAAATATAAAAATGTCCATTCTACTGTAAACAGACCATAGAAGTTAATTGGCTGGACTCTGCAGAAATTAGTTATTCATTATATAAAAATCACTTAATGGCGCGGCCTACCACAATTTTCATCACCAATTTTTTATTTGGACCAGATTTTTTTTTCTTATTTTAGACACAAACTGTGACTAAATTTGGCTCTTAAGAAATTTTTTTTATCTCTCATAGTTTTTGCGTAATGGCTTGTTAAAGTCACATTTTGCATGTTTCCGTTTTAACGATTACACGAAAACCAACTGATATACCAAACTCAAAGAAATCACAGTAGATAAAGACATTGCAGGCTACAATGCCAGGCTCATAAAAATAAATAATAAAAATAATTTGTATTTAAAAAAAATATGGAATTTTTTTAATTTTAATTTTTAATTTCAGCATTTTTTAAAATTCATATAGCTTTTATTCTTTCCTTTTCTGAGCATGAGATTGTAGCCTGCAATGTATTTATCCGCTGTGATTTTTTTTTTTCAGTTTGGTATATCAGTTGGTTTTAGTGTAGTCGTTAAAACGGACACATGTAAAATATGACTTTAACAAGCCATTACGCGAAAACTATGAGAGATAAAAAAAATTTAATAAGAAACAAATTTAGTCACATTTTTTGTCTAAAATAAGAAAATAAATATCTGGAAGAAATAAAAAAATAAATAAATGGCAATAAAAATTGCTGTACAACGCGCCCTTAACCTGATACGAAGTTTTTGTGGATTCACTTATTTATGGAATTAAAATATGCTATTTTAGATGTGATAAATTAGCGGCTTACCGTATCCAAGTGAAAAGAAAATTTGAAGAAGTAGCTCTACATTAGTACCGATGAAAGTTGTGACTGTGGCAAACTACAAGATCCACCCCACTTGTTGATCTGCAGAAAGCTGGATGAACCGCGTGGACGAATTGGTTACAGCAAATAACCAGGCTATTTAGGCAGCTTCTCTCTGAACAAAATTTGGAATTTGTACACCTGGAAACCTTGGTATACACGATTTTAACTACCACAATATATATTATTGTATAATTTGAGTAGTCCAGTTCCAATACTCTCCTCGTCCATCAACAAGGAAAAATGAGTTCTGAACAGTTTTGTGTAGCTCTAAAGTTGACGTGGTGGTAATTTCCAAAACTCGCCTTTTTCAATAACAGACACACTTTGAAAAACTACTTTGGCCATGTCACAAATGGGCTTGCAAATCAGTTTAACGCGATTTGCTCAGTTTTATTTAAAGTGGACAAGGGGAGTTTTGGAATTGGAATATACTCGTTTTATCATGTTGACTCGGTTATGTTAGATACTTTTGTTTTAACATTGTAAGTTATTATTTTACATACTAATTTTATTGTTACTCTTGTATGATGTCTTGGACAAGAATTTAATCATGACGACAGCCCCATAATTTGCAGCGTGTTCTATTTCTGTTGCGCTTTCTTGTTACTTCGCAGTGGACGGCACCGGAAGGGAAGCACGCAGCATTGTGGACACGGTGATGAATCTACTGGAGAAATTCCGGCAGTCCATGAAGTCTCCAAACTCCGGCCTGGGATTGCCGCAGCTCGACCCACTGCAGCTCACCAACATCTCCCTTAACATAGACATCGTTAAGTCGCAGTACGTATGTCTAACAGCTAACCACCCTCACCACTGCCCACCTCCCTAGAATCACTCCGCCAAGTGACGTAGACTGTGAACTACGCTTCCCTGGCTTAAGAGTGCGTGGTAGATAAATAAACGCTGAAAACATCAATTGATTTCTACGCTTTTTTCGAAGCCAATATGGATAAAATACTCAATGGCAATTTGCCAACTTTATGAGTAAATATTTATCCTAAATTACTCATTCGCTACACGTGATCTTTTGCGCCGCAGTTAAATGCACGAGGTCCTGCGTCAGAGGTTGTGCCTCAGAAGTTAGTAACCCTGGAAGCAATTTTGTTTAAAACGTTGGCTAAAACTATTGTTAAATTTTCGCAAATAAGCTTCAAGAAACCGACACTTGAATTATGTACCACGCCCTCTTAAGCCCCGTACACACTACCCTTAATTCTCTACTCAAAACCTTACCTAATTCTGTTTACAAACGTCGACCGAGATTTCATAACATAACTTTGTAGCAAAACGTATACATTGTGAACACAATATCACTGTTTACGTCTATGATTCGTTTCATAAAGGAGCAAAATATATTTGTGATGTACTGTAGTTGTCATGGTCCATAAATTACAACGGTAAAATTACCGAAAACTATTTCATAACAAGACTCTTTCGTAGTTGCGAAATAAGTGGAGCTATTTTGTATTATTTAGGTTTTGAAATATCCGACTATCATGTGTTCAGTGGGAAACAATAATTTTATTTATATTCAACGTATATTGGCAACTCTACCTGCGCAAGTTGCAGGTGACTAAACTGTGCATTGCGTGAACTTACATTGCGATGGAAAATAGGACAAGCTCTATCTGTGAAATTAAATGCTGTATTCGATCTGGAACGTGCGTACACTGTTAGAAAAAATTTCCGTGAAATTACGGAAAAGTACAGGCAAAAAATTATCCAGAAATCTTTGTAAAGTAATGGGCACTCAGTTTTTCTTGATAACGGAACCCTCCGTAAAATTACGGACAATCCGTTTTCTGCAAAAAAAAATTAATTTATTTAAGTTACTAGCACTCAATCTTCCAGAAATACGACATATTCTTGTTTACTGTGTTTTCTCGAGATTCTGACGCAGTTTAGTAACCTGAAAAAAATTTTCGAATTTGCTGGGATTCGAACCCACGACCTTACAGTTGCCAGGCCGAACCTCTAACAATTTTTTTTTTTTTATTTGGTGCAGTGGCGATGCGGAAGCCTCCGCATCATCACTGCACCAAACATTCCCTCCTTTAATGTGACTTAATTTGAGTGATCCCAGAACTTTTCGTGAGACAATTTGTACAGTGACAATTTTTTAGACCAATTGGACAAACACAAATTAACACCCAGCTAGACCTGGGAATCGAACCCAGAACCCCTCGCACCAAAGCCGGCCGCTCAACCAACTTATTTTTCTTTTCAAAAAATGTCTGGTGCACTGGCGAGGTGGAAGCATCCGCATTATCACTGCACCAAACATTCCCCCCTTTTAATGTAACTTAATTTGAGTGACCCCAGTAACTTTTCGTGAGACAATTTGTATAGTGACAATTTTTGAGACCAATTGGACAAACACGAATTAACACCCAGCCAGACCTGGGAATCGAACCCAGAACCCCTCGTATCCAAGTTAGTCGCTCAACCAACTGAGCCACGGGGGGTCGGCACCATTGGACTACAGCGACAATTTGTGAGTAAGTGAGTTCCGTGCAGTGGTAAGATATCAACTTTATAAGAGACGACTTTTAATAGGTATATGACATCCTGATTTTAGAGAACTTCATTAGTTACATTATGAGAAAAATATTTTATTCTATAGAAATAAATAACTTTAAAGGTACATACTCGCTAGTGCGAAACGCAGAGAACAGGTGCGATTTTTTTTCAGCTGTGATGAAGCGAGGAGAATATAAGATGTGTGTGGCCATTGAGTGGGGTAGGCTAGATGGGTATGTCATAAGGAAAGTGAGGGGGCAGGAGAGGCTACAGTGATATGCTTTAAGACAGGACAGAGGTATATCATACGGAGAGGGGGGCTATGGCAGGGAGGGGGTATGCTATAAGGGTAGAGATAGGCTAGTACAAGCATTGGGTGCAGGAGAGGGGGCAGACATCCACTTCCCCCTCGTGGTGTTTAAGCATAACTTGTACCAAACCGGTCCATTCCCCTCACTTCCCCTCCCCCTCACTCTCCCATCTCACCCCTCCTAGGGAGTGGCTTAAGCCCTCAGCCAATCACAGACCTCATGGAACTTAGGTGTAATTCGTACCGAAAGACCCCAACAATCAATCCAAGCCAAGGATACGCCCCCTTAATGGCCCTCTAGGCCAATATCAGCACCCAGGGGAGGGGGGACTAATGCTATTCTAATGCACCTTATGCCGGTTTTGCTCCCAGTTGGGCTAAAACGTCCACGTGGTCACTACTCGGAACATTTCAGTCACTTACTGGACTGTTCGGCCCTTTGTCCATGCGCGATACGAGTCCTTGTTTTTATTGCTCTTCTCTTCGCGGCAAAGTGTGGACAACCAGGAAGCAGCACTTCTATTACCTTAGCTTGTCTTGTCTTTTTGTTTAGCACCATTGTGCATGCACATTAACTCCAAGATTCATAATTATTATTAATACTACTTTTTTAAAAAAAAAGATACACAGTAAAATATGCTTTAAAATTGTAGAAACATACTTCCATTAATTTATGGAAAGTTACTGTCAAACATCCGTAAACTGGCAATACGGACAAATTTCCGTAAAAAAAATTACGGAAGCCACTTCCGTAAAATTACAGTACTTTTCTGTAAATATTTCCGTAAATTAAAGGAAATTTTTAACAGTGTAGTTGCGGTACGCATTTTCGCAGTGTTGCTTGTACTAAGTTCCATACCTAATTAATAATTATTGTGGATAGTGTGTACCGGGCTTTAGGTCGAAAGGAGAAACGCCTAGCTTCAGAAAAAACAAGGCTCTGTACTACACTGTGCATCCGTTCTGCGAAAGCCTCCTTCCATATATTTTCTTCTTCCTCTGGCAATTAGTTTAGGTTAGTGTATATTAGTTTATAGATGGTTCACTATAAAGTGAGCACTTTTGAAGATCATCTTGTCTAGAATAATAATTTAAAATAATAGTTATTGTGATCGAAGATGTCATCTTTTTGAGTACAGTACAGATTATACACAATGATTGTTAATAGGGTAGTTTCATTTATTTTAAAAAGGGGCGAGAAAATGTAAATTATTTGAAAGAAAAAGATAACAAGGTTTTACAAAGTATTTAATTTAAACTCATCCTCCTGTAAATTAGGTTAAAAATATGAATATAAAAAAGTGCTCTGATTCAAAGAGCGGTTTTTTATGAGACTACAGTATAAATTAATAAGCGATTATGTAAGTACCCGTGCATGTGGTGAATGGTGCGAAGCATAGCTATTTCATATCGATAGTCTCTAGTGGTCAGTCAGAGGTCTGTTCGTGAACATGTTTGATAGCACAACCCCGATCTAAGAGAAACTACGCACTGCGATAACAATCGATTCCAATCGGTTATAAATGACGTTGTTTCATTCAGTCACGCACGTGTGGTAAAGTGTACAAACGTATCGGTTGTTATCGCCGTGAGATAAATTCGTAACGATGCTTATGGTATCTGGGTATTTACGCAGAGTGTGTGATAGTTGGTAGTAAGGGTTATATGCAGGAAGTTCAAGTGAAAGCTTGCGAGACTAAACGGGGTAGGCTACAGTATTGAGGTCGTTACACAGATGTTTTCATACATGGATAAAGTGCCCTACTAAGTCAGTGATATGAGACATGATCGTATATATGAAGGCTATCCAAAATGTGTAAGTGTTTGTGGTTCATCTATCGTCCAGAACTCGGATCATAATGATAAGAGAGATATTTCTTAATGTGAAATTACGAGAACTTTTTTTTTTTTGCTGACGACGTCAAAATTTGGTAAAGAAAAATCCTTACACGTATTACAGCACCAGATCACAAAATGTAATACAAGTTATATTATATTTGTCTTATCTCCATAATACAATTTTTACTATTCCACGTATTTTTTGTCAATTCTAAACGTAACTATTTGAAAAATTTCATTTGTTATTACAGATAATTAATTTGAGTGCGTTGTTACTTCATTAAAGCATTTATTTATCTATGCATAAATTGTCACCCTGGATGCACACCACTGCATCAATCTTCAGCAAACATTAGTTTTTCCTATTCGAGTCCAGAGAATGGCTCTATCGTACCTGCACAGTCACAATATGTGAGTGTTACTTTCGCACGGGAGAATCGTAGAGTCTGATAGTGTTGCATCGTGTATTGTACAGGTATGTAGCAATGCCATTATTTCATAAATTTGTTTAATGTAAATATTACCCAATAGATATAATCCATCACAATGAGAACATCTTTTTCTAATTTAATGTTTATGGCCACTGCTTATGGCTCAAAAATCAAGGAAGTATAATTAGACAGAAAGGTAAGGGTAAGAGAAATAGATCAAGTAGGAGGTAACACTCTTTAATAACTACTAGGATGACTAATACATAAATACAATATAAAAGAATCTTGGAAGGAAGGATAGACAGATAAGGAGAGACAGGAGCTAAGGGTCAGGATTGCTCTCCTTCCCTAAGCAGGTTTCACACGATGCAATATACGCGCAATTTCCATGCTATCAGGCCATCTTGCATTGCAGATCAGACACAAAATTCTCGGAATTTTACGTGCAATGCAAGCGACGACGCAATCTCAAAGGATAGAACATGCTCTATATTTTGGTGCAAGACCACGCAAGTTGCATGGATAAAGCAACATGATTGGCTGTCTGGAACAAGCTTGTGGTGCTGATATGTAAACAAACACAGCAGTGAAATCAAAATGGAGAGAACAAGTTAGAGTATTTTACGTTTAATAGATGAACATAAGAAATATCCGGTATTGTACAATACAAAGTCGGCGAATTATCGTAACAAGCATATCCTGTAAAAATCCGTTGACGAAAATTGTGTTATGGTTGGTGAATGTACCGCCGTACAAATACATTTAGAAGAAATTCAAACATATCATAAAATTTGTAAACTGAGATTAGCAGATCTGAACAGGGTTGCAACTAGGCAAACTATGAGAAAAAAGGGGGTGGGGGTAAAGCAAATGTCCCAAGTGCCACAGACACAAGTTACTATAGGCCTAAAAATATTACAAAATCTTTAAATTTCAGTGTTCTTGCACTCAAAATTATTAAATAACAACGTTGCCATCCATTATCTTGTCCACACTCTTCGCTCTTTTCTTAATTTGTAATTTTCTTCGTCAGACAACATTTCCATTTACAGGAAAGCACATATTGCCTTGCACTTATCCATCCATCTCAAATTAGTTTGGCGGGAAAGAGGCAGATTGTGTCTATATCGCGTAGTCGATTGCATTGTAAATTGTGTCGTGTAGAAGGGAGCTATGCAATGAGCGAAGAGATTTCAGTGCAATTATCGCGCAACTTTCCCCCAGCACTTAGACGACATTCTAAATCTTCCGAACACAGTAGATGGTCAAGAGATTCTGAGTCGACCATAATCTGAAATCTCATCTGCAGCCTTTAGAATAACTGTGCTACAAAAAAGTCTTAAAGTTTGACCAAGTCTGATCATAACGCCAAATTCTTAGGACACCATGAGGTGGTGGTGGTGCAGTTGTCAGAGCACTCGCTTTTTACCACGGCGATCCAGTTTCGTTTCCCAGCGGTATCGTTCCCGATTCTCTGGTTATCGGTGCTTTTTCGCAGGGTTCTCCATTTTACCCCACTCTTGCATTCCGTCACTGTGCCGTAGTAACCCTGGGCGGTCCCAACTTCATGTTAGCCTGGTTCAACCCGTTTGGAGGAAGCGTGATCTCTCTCCGGCAAGAGGCCCTACTGGCTGATTAAACTCACTGGGTGGGAGCAGCGTCTGGCTTGCCAAACTATTGCCGATAGTTGTCGGATAATTTGTCACCCTACAGCAGCGTTCAAAAGCTAAGGCTCCTTTTATGCATCCGATTCTTGTCGTACGACAGCATACGACAAAATTCGGACCGACTGTAACTATGTCGTATACGACACAAATTGTCCGTGTCCAGCGAACAGATATGTTGTTCCGGCAATGGATCTATAGGACGAATTGACAGTGCTGACAAAACAACCGTGTGTGATGGATCCCGTAATACTGTATGCTGCGTATACGCATATGTACTCTAAAAGACGGAAAAGAAGATGGTCTGTGCATCCCATTAACAGTGCGAGATACGTAGATAGTGCGTTTTTATATAACTTATATGTTTGTGAAGCAAAGTGGTTGGCAGCACTGCAACGCAAGTGCCGGACCGGTCGCAACTCGTCCGGCTGCATGAAAGCACTCATTTACCGCCATGCATATATACGAATCGTACGACATTTCTTGTCGGTCCGTTGTCTAAAACAATACGACACGTTTTACTCAACGGACCGGCACACTTGACGCGCGTCAGTGCATGAAAGGTCTTATTGCTACCTAGGTATTTATGAGACGTACGACTTTCTGCCGTATACTATCGTGCGACAGAAATCGGATGCATAAAAGGACCCTAACGGTTGACTAAAATCTCCATTCACTCTGCGCACTATAAAAGTTGACAGCACTGTACAGAGTGGTCAAATGCTATAGATACTAACATCGGACAGCTTTATAGTAGTGACAAAGTGAAATTTGCGAAAAATTAACTAGTGACACGAGGTGGAACTATTAAATATATATTAATGCTATTGATTATCTTTTAACACAAATGTTCTCTTTCTACATGTTTTCCGTACTACAGTTTTCATTTAGACATTTATTTTCGGTCGTAGCAACAAAAACTGGTTATTCGTCGAGAAAAGAAATTTTTCTGCACATTGTTATATTGGCAGCGTTAATCTTTAATTAATAAAATATAGTGTGCTGTTATCTGTAGGCTGGATCTGGAAACATGCTCAGTGAAGTCCTATAACTGCACTAGCTGCCGGGTATTTGATTACAGAGAATTTGGAGTGGTGGTGGTGTTGTAATGCCTGCAGGATAGCGCTGCAGCTGCCGCGGTTGAAAGTGGATGGACTGTCCACCTTCGTGGTGGAACAGCTGCAGGTGAACGCCCTGTTCCTGAGGGCCAACTTCGGCTTCAGCATCGCTGACATCGTAGCAACTGGCACCTACAGTGTCAACGGACGCCTGCTCGACTTGCTGTCAGTGTTTGGCAACGGTGACTTCAGGTGATTGCCCTCACAACCCCTTCAGTATAAGCTGCGAGAATTATCTACAGTCGAATGCAAAATAGGACGATACCAGACACGACATACCTTCATCGGTGGTTGCTTCAGACACTCGGGGTAACTTAAACTTTTTCTCGGGAATTTTTATCTCACGTGTGACTACTGTAAAAGAACAAACAGTTTGATGGATTAACATCAAGAGGCAAATAAAATTGCCAGTGAAATTTTTTATTGTAGGCTGCCATATGCGAAACATAAAGAACAGAAAAAAATGACTGAAGTTACCCCAGGTGTTTTAAGTGACTGTGATAACAGTATAATTTATCATTGCATGTTGTGGAGATGTTCAAACCAGCACTACCTAAACGGTTAAGGGCTCAAAGATACTGGTACGGAATTCAAATGTATTGCCTCCTCAATGATTAGAGGTATTGTCAAAAACAATATATATATATATATATATCAATACCGGACACGTTGCGTTTTTGTGGTAACAACTGTTGACAGAAATCTTAGCGGCTGTTTAGTGCTAGCGGTATTACTTTGTTTGGTTAGTGGTGGGCGGCAAGAAGGAAGACATTAAATTCTCTTCTTATCGTATTTTCAAGTTAGTAAGTAGGAAAATGTTAAATGTAAGTACAATGGAACTTGCGCCCTTTTCATTGCCGGCTTCTTGAGGCGATTAATGCTCTAGTCTTGTGAGATTGTTATTGTACTTGTGCACTCCTAATAACCCACCAAAAATAACTATATTTAATTATATAATAATTAGAAATGTTTACCTTTGATACCGGTTATTGTAAAATATGATAATTAAGAAAAATTCAATGTCGGTATATTTAGGACGAAAAAATTGTAGACAAGAATGTAATTAAAAAAAAAATATATGTGGTAAAGTTTAATTTCAAGTATTTCTCTTCCAACATTCAGTCGCCTAGGTAGTGATGCAAGAATTTTCGTTCGTGGTCCAATTTTAATTTTATACTGTGTACAGTATCCTTAATTGATTTTTCATCAAAGTTATTCAATAAACCAATCTTAATATAAAAATAACCGTTTCGAAACATGTTTAATAGATATCAAAGTGCGTGTATCCTAGCTTTCAAATTATAATTTTCTAATAAAACTGTATTCACGAAGAGCTGCTAGGATCGCTACCATCTGTAATCGCTGGGGAAAGAAACATTTGAGCTCAGCGACCTGTTCGTTCACTGTCTGCGGTTCAATTGAGTAGCAGCTAATGGACGAACGGTCTCTGGTATACAAATTACAGTGTATTCTAACACGCACTCACTGAAATCGGAATTTTCGTTTACTTACGTAATTGTCTCCACAGTCGGCATTGTTCACTGCTGTCTCAGCTAAGAAGTTCTAACAGTTGTTACCAAGTCTGTATGCAGATGTTTCCGAGGAAATTAGAGGGTTTGCTGCTGCTTCAGGTGATTTCTGTACTAACACACTCAAGCTACTGCCAAACTGCGCAGTATGGAAAATTTAAAATATTTTAACACAAAAATTCATTCACATTACAGCTTTCCGAAATTGTCGTAAGTTAGAATTTTTAAGGGAAGCAGGCTGTATTTTTTTCCTGGGCGATTTGAAGGGCATACACCATTGCAACGTTTAACTGTACGACATGTGACCGAAAAGAAAGCATATGTAACGTAGGCCTGCGGTTTTGCTGCGTAATTTAACCTGAGAATTTCAGTTTTCATCACTGCTATTCGTCAAAGTGAACAGAGTAATGCTGTGTCAGACAATTTGTCATTTGTGTTTTCTCAAACAGAAGTTGTTTGTAGCAGTAATACTAACAAACTAATCGAAAATGATTCAGTCTTTCAGCTTTCGATTATTTTTTTACCTCGATGCTGCTTGATTTGATTAGTTAATGTCAGTTTGTGTTTTCAAATCGTAAGGAATAGACAACTAGGATTCTGTCTGAAGTGGCCAAAATCTCGAATAATATAATATGTTGCTCGTTTTGTGAATAATAAGGGCAAATGTAGCTGTCCTTTTATTCGATATCAATGTACTACATTTAAATTGACAAATAATTCTACATTTGTTTAATATGTTTAGTCTTTTACTCGCAAATAAAGAAATACAGCACATTCTTATTCTTTTAAAATAGTTACTTAGGTGCTTCAGGTAATCTGTCAATGCTATTAAATATTCTAGAAAGAGTCTTTAGTGTGGGGTATGTTAACGCAACACATGCAAGGCTATTTTTCACTGTGCAAGTAAATTAAGAGACGTGTAAGTGTATGATTGTAAGTGTCGTATTGTATGTACTGCATGTGCATTGAGTTTAGTGTAACCATGTGAACAATTAGCAGAGTATATTAATTTTTAGTTTAAAAGAATAACGTATTCCAATTACATCAAATTTTTTCTTCGCAATAAATTGAAATCATGAAATTTTTAATAGGCAATCAGCCTATCGATTTATATTGACATTTAATTTAAAACAACATATGTTCAGGTAGAGAAAAAAATTAAGTATAAGAAAAACAGTCTCTTAGAGATCAGTTTCGTTTATGTTATCTGCATACAGTAAGAAACTGTATAAAAATTTTGTTTTCAAAACAATATTTCCATTATTTCTTAATGTAAGTGTGTTGTGCTTATTTCCAGTATTGAAGCTGTGAACTTCAACGTCACCAATGGCTTCCTCCAAATCGGCTACCTGAACAACAGTCTTAATATTAAGAATCTGACACTGGACTTCAATCTTGACGCACTCAAAGTAAGCTTGATGTTGTAATCTTAAATGACCCGTTTCCGTCGCTGGCTCTAAGGGTATAATTAAATCGCATTTTTCGAAGTGATTTGGTGGGTTTTCGCTCGCATAATACAAGTTTATAACATGGAATTTTAACATAAACCACGTTTTGAGCATGCATTTAGATAAATTTTAACACTCCGTTGTTAACAAACGGGAACCTTTGTTTCGTTGACACTAGTTACAATAAAACGAGTAAAACATAAGGAACTATGTCAAAAATAAATGTGGTTTCCTTACAAATGCATTAATCACTAAACAAACGAGATTCGCACGTATTTATTAAATAACGATGGAGTTTAGATTATTAGCATTTGAAAACGTGAAGTGGTTTTTATCACGTATGTATGAATAAAGTTACAACGCAAGAAGTTACTGATTGCAATACGTAATTAAATATTGCTTAAAAAATCTACGGTGTCCATCTTTTAGTAAGTATTAAATTTGTTCATCCATATTCGAAATCCGTTAATAAAATGAATCATCCAGAACATTCCTACGCACATTTATTTTACCGAAACATACCTTCATGTCTTCCTCTGTAACTCAACAGATAGAAAAGTGCCTCGAAGTTGTAATAGAGCAACGAAAAAAGACAATGGATTAAAATCATATTAATTTCTAAAATTAGTTGTTATATCACTGGAAGTTTATCTATCTAAACTCGTACGAAACTTGTACATGTTGTTCTGCAGTTAGAACAGAGAGTAAAACTAATTTAGTATGAGACTAATGAGAGTTGTAGTGATTTGCAAACGTTAATTATTTTATTGAGCACAAAATGTTTTTTTAACTGTCGTAATCGCTTCATTCGTTGTGTAAAACAAATCATTATTCACTGGTCTATGCATAGGCAAACAAATGGTTCATTAAAAATGAGCGTTACTGGAAAAGTTTTTTCTCTTAGATTTATCTAAGAAGACTTTCAGAGGCGATTTTGTTATTTAATAGTGCATTCTAAAAATTTAGCACTTTGGCAGCAACAAGTTTATTATTTCACGAGTTATCGTATCGGCGGCTCAGAAGCCATACAGTTATACAAGTGACCATGCTTGTTACATTAATTGAAAACTTTAGTTTTCTTGAAGCTAAATTGACAAAAAAACACGCGCCTTCTAGATAACCGTTTTCTAACTTTTCGTTTTAATATTTTGGCCAGAGAAACGTGTTCCTGGGACACAATCTCTGACGCCAAAATTGTGTATATAGATTGCGGCGCAATGAATTGTGATTATACGATTGTGTCAATCTGGCTTAATGTTTGATTTTATAACGTTGTGACATCCGTTATCTGAATAAATCATTTTTAGTTTATCATTATTGAGCTCCAGAAACCAGTTTTTTTCAATTGACATTTTCAGCACTCCTTTTTGTCCCATGTCATCTAAGCGGTGACTTCAAATGTTTAATTGCTGGAAATTATGTGGAATATTTAATTCACTACCCTACTTGAGTTTCACGTACTTTCTGTTAGTGAATATAGAGGATCGGCAGTTTGAAAAAGATTCTTTTTAGCTACGTAGCAGGGCTTCCAAACAGTGTTCTTAACGTGACTAGTGTCTTAACGCAGACAGCCTATAGTCGCCAGTAAAGTTTCTTTTCGTACACTAACCATAATGGGCTGATATGGATTAAATCGTAAAATTTGCTTTTCCTAACACCCTGCAAAGCATTTTAAGCTCGTCTAAGGCGGTGCTTTTTAAAGAACTAATTTATGTTCTATGCTCTCTGAAGTTATTAAAAAATTTTACCTTTATTCAGAATTTTTAAGTCTTACTCGGTAACACCTTTATATGTATTATAGTGTAAGCAATTGGCCCGTACCTGCACTCTGGAACACTTAACATATTTACAACACAAATGTCGTTGGGGCCTAAGTCGCAAAGAAAAATGTAAGGTGTTATTAGTTGTAAATGAAAAGTATTGTTGTAGGCAGCACACATCTTATGAAATAAGGACAACAATCCAGTTTAGTTGCCGGTACTATGTGGATTGTTTCAACAACAGTCTGTTCTGTATGTTATGTAAAAGAAAGATGCTGTTTGCGCCTTCTACTGAACATATTGTTACTTCTACAGAACAGACTGTTATTGGAACAATTCATATGGTACCAACAACCAAAGCGCACTGCTGTCCCTATTTTAGCAGAATTCTGGAACCTACAATAATACTTTTCTTTCTGTGATGTAAAGGAGCCTTAACTAAAGTGTGCGACCTGATCCTGCAGGTGAACCTGGGAGGCCTCTTCGGCGGCGGCGATGTCGGAGACCTCGTCAATAAGATCCTGAATGACGTGGCGCTGAACCTGGTCCTCGACTACAAGCAGGAAATCATCTCCTACGCCACCGGCGAGTTGATCAAGAAGGCTGACAGCTTCCTCAAGGGCAAGAGCTTGAGCGACCTAGGCAATGTGATAAACGGCGCGGGCGGCGCCACCTCCCCTGGGCCTAGTCCTTAGAGACACTGCAGGCTCTCACGAGTCCTTTCAACACCACGAATAAACCTGTATAACTGAGCATGACTTCCCTTATTTCCTTCTCTCATCTTACCACTTTCCCAATCTGTATGTCCTTGTTTCTCTATTTCATATTTAACCACGGTAAGAACACTTTTGCTGTTACAACAATATGTTGTTTAAATATGCACCGTTTCATATAAGTTTGGTAAAATATCACAGTACCGTATGGGAAAATGTTTTTAATATTTTGTAACTTGTGACACAATGCAAGGCAAACCTTTCAGTGGAAATGTTGAAATGGAGATTTCCGGCTCGTTTTAAAACTAAACGTACCCTGCATTGTGTTACAAATCACAAAATGTTAAACATTATTGTCATTAAGTTGCTGTCGAATTTTACCATACTAATATGAAACAGAGTATATAACCCATTGCAAAATACCTTTGCCTCAAAGGTTAGCTTGCGGCAAAGAAATCACGCCTTACAACCAAGCATTTAGGCTTAAACAATTTTCTTTGAAAGTAATATAAGTTTCTTTATAACATATTCTTTTAGCACATAGCTGGCCTTAAAAATACCAATTCTGTCTTAACACAAAATTCTGAAAAAAATTTAACAGTAACACAAGTTTTGTTGCTATAACTTTTAAATAAAAATTATATTTGCAAGAAAGTACCAACGTAGTGGCTCATATTTACGTAAATATTTTGTTGTGGCAATAAAAGTGTTATAACATTGATCCTATTGCTTGTCCAACTGTTCAATATGATTTATCACGGTGCTGTGGTAACTTAGATTTAGGGAAAGTGGTTTGATTATCTGTCCGGCCAAACTGATGTTCCAAGGGTTTTCCAGAATCTGTCCAGGTGTATATGTTGGAACAATGGAACGATTCTCTCTTCAGGCTACGGCAAACTGTTTCCTTTATCTGATTTTGTGTTAAACTGGTTCCGTCATTTTGACCTTGCAGTCAGCGAAACTTTGGACTTTACTACCTCCTTACCTACAATGTTTTTTTTTCTTAATTGCTTTCCAAACCCTGATCTTTGTGGTATCACAAACAATTAAATAATACCAAGCTAGGTATGAAGGTAAATAAACAGTACTACTGATAAATCTCTGGGCAGTTAACAGAACATTATTATTTGAATACGATATGCTGTTAACTTTATCTAATTTGCTCAATATTATTATCACGTTGTTGTAAAGATGACAATTTTATATTACTTAAGATATTAATCAGGTAGTACGGGACTAATTATCTTTCAAATACAGACATGTTTACATCCTCGTTTAGAATAATGTGAAGTGAAAATTAATATCGCTTCGCTGAAAATAAGCGTGCTCATTACCTAGGAACACTTTTTAAATGGACAGTTAATGCCAGTCCTTTATCTCTGCTGTTGGCTGCTGTATTAAGTACGTCGTGACGATACAATATTTAAAAATGACAGCTCGACACACCTTTTTAAAATAAAATAATTTCTATTTGTTCATTCTAAAAAATAAACCGACACTGCTTTTAGCAATAGCAGTGGCAATGCTCACCAACTAGTGTGAACTTATTTGTTTAGTTGCAATTTACAGTAGGTGGTTTCGGAAAATGAACGATTATTTTTCTAGTCCGCTTAATGCAGTAGAATTGTCTTGTAAGCGGATTATTTTGTTTCCCCGTTTTCATTAAATAAGTGAAGTAATGACTGAATCACTCAACTCACACAATAAATATGGATCATATCCTTTTTCTTGAAGTTCTTGTGACAAAATACATTGCACCCCTAAAATTTAGTAATAGTAAATAAAAACAGAGGAAATTTCTAAGAATTATTTTATTATATTTTTTCTTTCAAATCCACTTTCGTTTTTAGTTTACAAACATGTATATATTAGACACCCAACGAATAGTTTTAATAGCAGAAAAGTTAAGTTTGTTATGGAAGCGTGAAATGTGTGAAGTGGCTGTCGAAATTCTTGTCCTTCGTTAAGATATGTGACTGTGTTGACTAAATGCTAGTTTTTTCCTGTCATTCAATATCATTTCGGGTTTTGCAAAGTTTCTCTCTGAAAGTAAAAGTATGTATGGTGCCTTCGATTTATCCTATGTGGTTATAATAATAATTTTTATTACAATTTTGATGTATTTACCAATGCCTTACAACCAATTATGTGTATGTCTACAGAAGATTAAAGAAGCATAGTAATGCTATAGAACGAGCATAATTGTAATTATTTTTCTTCGCGTGTAAATCAGAAAAAGAAATAATGAATGAGATTTATTTGATAATTTATTTTAACTTTATTCAAGATAAGTTAGTTTATGGCCCAAAATCTTATAAATATAGCAAATTTACTTTATTGCCTTATTTGATTTCAAAACTAGTCGCAATCTCATATTTGCGCTACAGAATAGACAATAGCATATGATGATACTAACGAGCTTATAAAGATAAAGCAAGTTTAGAAAATTATGTAAAGTTAACACATCAGGCTGCTTTCTTCATATGTATAGTTTTATTTCGTAGTAAATTAAAATAATTGATGTAGTGCAGAATATGTAGGTGCCTTTTTGTGCTGACTGTATCAACACATATTTAAAACATAAGAACATCTTAAATGCATGGTTTCTTGATGAAAGGTATGGTCACCGAGATTCGTTCAGACTTACAGTGTAGTTTATCATAATGAAATATGATGAGATGGGACCTCGATATGGTATTTCGTAGTATGGTTAGCGCATGTACCTAGGAATGCCAAAACTTAAAACAAACTTAAAACATTTAGCAGTACCACAATCCGGTAAACAATCTACAATCATTCCTGTCCTTGGTCCTGATTTCTGACAGACTAAACCGTCCGCAAAAATTCTTATTGCATTAGAGAAGAAATAACTTGACACCCACGTACCTACACCATTAAACTTAATAGTCTTCATCAAAGTGTTCAAGCTGTTTTAGTGGCGAAAGTAAGAAATACATCAGATTGAAACAATACTGGTTTATGAACAGAACATTTTAATAGGAAATTTGTGTGTACGTAGGTTTCCTGCCAACCATTTGAAAAGCACATAAGTTTTATTGTTAGTTAAAAGTACTTTGGTGTTATCAAAGAAAAACAACACTGTCTCTTTTTGGACTAATTCGCTGCACCGTCTTATTTTCCCCAAGTATTCTTGCCTATCAGTATTGGTCATTCCGTGGGTATTCAGGATGACTGGTCATTCTGGAAAAACACAAAACACATAAAACGTTTGTGGTAGAAATTAATGTGATATGACTTCTTTTCGCGTTGCGTTTGCTGTTTGCACATTTTTGTAAGTCATTAATGAAATTGTTTATAGATTACATATACATAATATTTACATAGGCTACTGAATACGTATTAGTTTTAAAGTTTGTGAACAAGTTGTAGTTAGGTACATATAAAGAACTAATGGATGATCTTCATTGACTAGATAAATAGCCTACAACCTACAACATTTTGAAAATAAACAATTTTTGCTTTAAGAAAATAATAAACGCATTAAAAAATATGATGTAAAAATCTTACTGAATTAACTAAAATCAAAGTGTTAAAAATTCATCCCTTATTTTAATTTCATTTATATTTTAGTCTAAACGTTGCATATTTTATGCACGTTCCCGCAATAATATTTTAGACAGTAATAATTTTTAAAATGTTTTTTTTTTGCCCTTTCTTTTTCGAACTCAGTCGAACAGTAGCG
Source organism: Medauroidea extradentata (assembly GCA_003012365.1). Lineage (NCBI taxonomy): Eukaryota > Metazoa > Arthropoda > Insecta > Phasmatodea > Phasmatidae > Medauroidea > Medauroidea extradentata. The sequence goes on from PNEQ01094699.1 coordinate 53,655, forward strand.
ATATTTCGTGTAAATGTTGATTTAAATTTCCCCGAATAACTAAATCAGTAGCAAAAATAATAACCCTTAAATAATTATGGTAGGCCTAATAAATGTTAAAATACTGTTACCTTGTTTAAAAATAATATTTACTATGTTGACCGGCGAGTTACTTACTGTTAGATTCATACAAAATTCCTTATGGCGAAAGAGACATAAGAATAAACTTTGGCTCTTTTAATAATTGTAGCCTACTTTCATCAAGAAGAACACTACAGGGGAAATTTCCCATACAATCTCCTAATATAATGTTCAGTAAATAGTGGTAAACGGTGATCAATAACATGTGCCATATCTTTCAAATTGTGAAAATCAAGAAATTGGAGCATCGAGAGGATTTATCAACGTATTTCTTGAGTTATAACAGCCTACTTGAACGTATTTGCTTATTTAGGCAGCTTGCGTCGTCACACTAACGAATGTACGTACATAACACCATATATTCATAACAATTATAGCCTAATGTTACGCACTTGTGGCAATATTACATAAAGGATTAGGCAGCTTCAATTCGTTTCTGTATTATGTCTTTGAATATTTTATGAAATGGGAGTGTATGAAGTTGTTTACAATATTGGACGTATGCCATTGCCATACAATTTTCGTCCCAGAAATCCACACAAGAGAAAAGGGAAAATTACAATTAAACAAACGATAGAAACAAGTAAGCCAAGACTGGTTTGGCTCTCGTCACCACATATATAAAAATAAACCATGGAAATTCAACAAGGGATTAAGTCAGGCCGCAAGAGTAAAAAATTCATCAATTAATTAAAATAAATTGATCAAATAAATAGGCCAACACTGGTTTGGCTCTAGTCAGAACATGTGTAAATGAGATAATAAAATTCCGTGAAATAATTCACGTTGAAATAACATGCCATGTGCTACGTAATGAAGCATTTAGAAAATATCCCACGAGCTCTATATATATATATATATATATATATATATATATATATATATATATATATATATATATATATATATAATGTTGAATTTGCAATTTTTTTCCTGTACTTTTGCGATATCTTTAAAAAATTCAAAATATTACGTTGTGGGATTTAAACTGTTTTACTGCAGAGCTCACGGGGTATTAGATTACAGTGAATTAATTTATTTAAGTATATCAATTAGTTTTCGCTATTTGCATGGCAGCGTAACAAGCAAATTTAGACTTTGACGCACCGTTATGAGAAAACTATGCGAGCTAAAATTGTTTTGTAAGAGCAAAATACACTCAAAAGTATGGTCTACAAAATTAACACTATATCACAAAAATATTAAATTATGATTTTATCGCACTTGAACACCCTTAAGGGCGCCGCCTACCCGAGCGTGAGAGGCTCAAAAGCGACGGAACTGTAAGGTCGACCTTGGAGCGCGCATTACATGCCGCGTCGCCTCAACGAGCCAAGCTCTGAACTAGCGTGCAAGGTTCCCGCCGAACGGTTTTTATGATACTAAGCGGAGACCATATAATTTTATTGCTGGGAAATCTATAACTAAGTTCACTGCAGGTCGTAATATGAGTTTCACATACATCCGGTTAGTACATTTTCAAATACGGAAGTCTGAAGAGGCCGTTTTAAACTATGTTGGAGGGCTTAGGAACAGTAGTGCTTTTAATGAGCGTGGCGTCTTAACAATGAGGTTCCGACCTTGTCTGAAGTTTGTTTTCTTTTCGTACGTTGGTACAATGGGCACACGTGGAATACTTTCGTGGAAAAAAAACCTGTTTACAAACACACTGCAACGCATTTGAAGTGTGGGGTAGGCGGCCGCCTTAATACATTCATTACATAACGATTAACACAAAATCCCGTACATCTTTCCTCTCCATACTTTTAAAAACCATTTCACAGGCGTACTGAAACTATAGGTAAATTTGCAGCCATTTTTTTGCAAGGAATCTGTTGCTTCCTGGCATATTCACTTGAAGCAATTCCAAAGTTCAAAATGTGCGATGATCTTACGCTATAGACGTAGGGATGATCAATTACTATGCAACAGATGGTTGAAATAACTTAGTTTTAACACCGCCATGCTTAAGATAGTTGGAGAGATTTCAAAATGTTACATATTTAAACTCTGTTCATGCTGATGTGACTAATCATGGACAAAAAGCGAGAGATTAATGCATTCACAGCAAAAAAGTTCCACCTAAAATAGTCTAAATACAGTCGCAGAGATTAGATACTATTTTACCAAACAGAAAGCAGTGCATAATATTTTTCTCGTTAACATTTGAGTATCGTTAATATTTTAATATTTTTTTCGAAGGAGGAACGGCCAATTTTGTGTTAAATAAAAGTCACAATTTAATTTATAAAAAGGTTTGATAAATTGTCTAAAATAATCTACGGTGGTGATCGGCGCAGTAGCTGGAGCACTTGCTTATCCACAAGGTGATCTGGGTTCGATTCCCGGCGGAGCCGGTTCGTGCATTTTGTCATGGAGGAATCGTGCTGAATTATGTCGCTGGTCAGGGAGATCCCGTTTCTCCTGTCCTTTCATTCCTTTGCTGCTCCATACTCACGTAATGTCACACTCGCCACCGCTAAAGACATAGAAAGTAAGTGCTGACGATGTTGGTGAGAAATGTAATTAATATTTTTTTTCTTACCTGAAGACTGTTACATCGGTAAATTTTCGTTTTATCGCTGTCTTAGAAAACTCTTAATGTGCCAGAAGACTTCTCGCAGCAAATTAAATATGGGTGTTTTATGTGTTATGAATTTAAGTATCGGAGGTTTCTTCTGGTAAGAATTAATAGTATATATATTAATTAAAGGACTTTGTCTATTAATAAAATATTATTCTCGATAACGCACTGACTCCTTTTTGTAATTCACAATGTGGTTTTTACATGATACGTTATGTACCATCTGAGACATGTGCTCCAGTCATGGCAATTTCAGCCTATTTACAAATATATGGACAAAATCAAAATTATGAGCGACTGCATGTTTAAATTAATATATAATTATTTAAAACTCACCCTTCTCTATGGTTCCTGCCGAACACTCGACCCTTATCTCCTTTGTCCAGAGCATTCAGCTTCTCCATGTCATCATCGTCCAGCTTGAAGTCGAACACCTGCAGAGACATAATTGTTTCTGTCAGAGAACATCATTCATAGTGTATGTTAATGTTCACACTGGTGAAGATTATATTAGATAGGGTATGAATGGTGAGTAGGCTTGACGTCTCGTCGACAGAGAGCTCATTAGAAACTATGGCTAACAACTTGGTACAATGACTTGAGCTAGATGAAGAGTCGGTCATGGCCTTTGTTAAGAAATCATCCCAACATTCAACTGAAACTATTTCGGGAAACCACGGAGAAACGGAATCAGGATGACCTGAGCCGGGGACGGAACCCGGTTCCTTCCGAATGCAAGTCCGACGCGTTATCGTTGTGTCACCTTGCTCGATGATAGGATATAGAACATTGCTGGAATGTAAAGATGTAGCGAATGGGAGTGCCCTGAGAAATCCCGCCACCATCAGCAAAACTAGACACGTTTCTAAGTGACCCACGCTGGAGTCTTCCTCGGGACGGGTTGGGGAGGAGAGGGGAGGAAAATTGTGTGGCCACTTCACCAACGTGACCCTTGTTTCTAAGAGCATATGTATTTTCGGAATAGCACGGTGTGATAGTGACTACCTGTAGAAACACATAATTCTCTTATGCTCGTCACGTGTCTATCAGAACCGTCGCAAAAACTAAGTCCATCTCGCTGCAAATAGGTATACATGTTATGGACGTTCTCGTCGAGACGACCGACACAAGCGCCTTGCGCTTAGAGAAGATTAGACAAGTGGTGACCTCAGAGCCTCGCGTTCCTAGGCCCGTGCTCCAGACAAATAACATTCATTTTGGTTACACAAATTACATGATATTATCAATGCAAATTTGTATTTGACACGTATAGCAATGGCTTTAACTTCACGTTTGTCTAATTCACTACAATGGTATCACACAAAATCAAAACCAACTTTCCGACTTATGCTGAGTCCGTTATTTTGATTCGCTCATATACCTATAGCTAATAAGTTTACAGCGTGCAAAATACATATATATATTTGTTTGCATTGCTCATACAAAGTGCGTTCAAATTCGTTAATAAGTTTCCTAGAGAATAGGAAATTTGTAAATGCTTGTTTGATGATTTACTCTTAACTAAATGGCTTCACTTAAGGCCATTCCAGTTGGCCTTATAATTGTTAACGTAAACAAATATTAATATTGAATAATCGCTCCATTAATTTGACACCAATTTTGATATACTTGTGCCGTATTATTTCCGTGGGAATAAATCGTTCGGTTTTCTTACACTCTTTTTATCACACATTTTACAGTGAAAATAAGTCGGAAGCAATAAAAATATAGTTTTCCTTGAGAATTGAGCATTATTTAGCTAAAGGCCCACCTACGTCTGTGCACTGTATGATTGTGTACATTCTAAATTTGTTAAAAAATATTTCTGTTGAAAATTGTTCCAGTCCTTTCAAAACTACCATGCACAGCATTAACATCAGGAAGGGGTTAGAATTAAAGTGAAGTTAGTCACTAATTTCAATACATTAAGGTTATTGCATATTGACTTAAATTTTCATGTCTCTCGTTTAAATATAAAGTGAGGTAAGTCAGGGCTGCCCTCGTTAATATGTTAATAAGTTTGAGAGCAAGAAATTCATTTTAGTTTTTAAGAGTCCCAACGAAAAACACTTTATTTTGCAAAACTAAGCAATCGTGACTAGTACTGTAATTCTAACCCCTTCATGTGATGGTCCAGGGATGATAGACGGAGATGTATGTCATTGATGACTCACCTGTAAGTTCTCCTTGACGCGCGCAGGGTTAGAGCTCTTGGGAATGACAATGATATCCCTCTGTATGACGTGCCTGAGTAGAACCTGAGCTGGCGTCTTGCCGTGCTTCTTAGCCACTTCCAACACCACCGGGTCACTCAAGGGACTCGGCATTGACTGGCTGCAGACAAAAACACAATGTCCCCACCCTGACTTCTCTAGCTACTCGTGATGCCAGCAGTCACATGACTGAATCATGCTTTTAAGAGTGTGTAGTAGATTAATAAACTCACATCGTTTGAAATATACACGTTTTTGAGAGTCAGTATCGAAACACTGCAAAGCAATATTTTATATAATGATATTAGCCAACTTTATGAGTAAACTTTCACCCAGAATGATGTATTTGTTAACAAAAATCTGTTCAGCCACTACTAATTAAATGAGATTTCGACGCCAGAGATTGTTCTTCGTCTATACATTACACTACAAACATTTTATCCGGAAAGTTGATCAAACCTATTGACTAAGGTTGCTGTTTTTTAACTTTTGCAAATTTGCTTCGAGAAACCAACAATTTTAAACTGGTGCGTTTATGTCTCCTTTAGGGAGGATTTATCCTTACCACCTGGATTTTATGTTTCCTCTCGATAACTTCTGTTTCGGTCGATGTGTCAACATTTTTGGCACTACAGGGCACAGATAAAAGCTGCTGAACAGATTTTCTGAAATTGTTGCAGTCTCAATGAAATTTTATCAATTATTTCTTAACAGGAAATCAGTGATTTGTATTATAATCTGCGAACGACTGCAGTGGTCACAACAGTAACACCACACACCAAATGGATTCTAAAAAGTGACGTACACGATAACCTGATCCATGTCGAACCGCACTACGTAAAACAACGCCTCTAGTCCCGGATTCATTGAATAATGTAAATATAAGTTGGCATGTATCAATATTTAAGAAAGTGTTGCAGTAGAGAAAATGTTGTTTTTAAAGAGTCTGGGTGTCCGTACATAGAAAAAAATGTCTGTGAACTATTTGAACGCATTTTGCCGGGATTCCACTCCATTCGCCCCAGTAATACGATGGTCGCCCGTGATGCTAATGGTGTAACTGTCCTGTGAGAACCAGATACAATCTTGCTACTATGTGAAATTTTGGAGTATTTTTTACTATTATTTTTTTATCATTAATTCCTTTTTGGTCCATGAATGGGATTAACGTCGCATCTGATATTACTAGCTGAATAATGAATATGAAATCGTTGAACAATCCTAATGCACATAAATCTATAAAATAAATGTGAACTGAACAAATAGAAAATATATAGTTAAAGTGAAAATAAAATTACTTTAATATTCCTTACTACCAGTTTGAATGACATCATAATATTATTCTGCAGCAAAACTGATTAAGGAGTGACACAAATTTTTCATTCTTAAATTTTCGTACATTTTATCAACTGTCAAATATATACATACCAAATGTTATGAGCCTAAATATATATTACGAAAACATTTTTCAAGCAAATACTGCAGTACTAAGCATAATTTGTAACAGACATGTCAAGTTGAGTGTCATTTAGCATACGAGGCGTCATAGAACTAAATATGGTAGTATGAATAAATTTCAGTAAATTTTGACGGTTACTGCTTTTTATGTCAGTATCCTCAGTCTGCATGCAAATAAAGGCTTCTGTGAGGGAAAACCAGTGCGGTACGCATAGAGGCAAGCCCTTTTTCGTTCGCCTCTCACTCACTGCGTCTCTGTCCATCTCTTCCCCAATTGCTCACTCTCTCCCCCCCCCCCTCTATCCCATCTATCGCTCACTCTTTCGCTCCCCCTCTCTCCCGCCTATCTCTCCTTTTCTCGCTCCGCCTCTCTCCCGCCTCTCGCTACCTCTCTCTCCCTCTCGCTCTCTCTCCCTGCTAGCTTTTTTCCCTCTCCCACCCTCACACCCCCTCTCTCTCCCCTTTTTATCCCACTCTCTCCACCCCTCTCTCTCCCTCTCCCCTCTCGCACGCCCTCTATCTCTCCCTCTCTACCGCCCTCTCCTGCTCCCTCTTTCACCCACTATCTCCATTTATCTCCCTCTTTCCCTCTCCCTCCCTCTCTCTCCCTTTCTCTCCCTCCCTCTATCTCTCGCCCTCTATCTCCCACTCTATCTATCACTTTTACATTACTCGGAGTCACGGTTTTTCTGCGGTTCAGTTTAATGTAATATTATAATAATAAGTGATTTATTAAAAAGTGCACTTGGTGAAAATATAACGTAAATGTGACAATATGCCCATGTTGTTTTTAAAATAAATTCGTATGCACGGAAATGCGGACTTGTCCATTTCACGGGCAGCAAAATACAGCTTCTTGGCTGGTAGTAAAAACATTGCCATCGACTCCAGTGTTGAGGTAAAGTATATGATTTCGTCAACATATAGTGAGCAATCGGTGAACCGCGTGCTTGAAAGTCCTCAGAAGGGGTACTTTCTGATTAACGTTGCCGTACTTCCAGTAAACAATCATCGGAAACTGAACGGATGGTTCATATCGCGGTTCATTCGTCGCAATGGAACCCTTTTTTATCGTAGTTTTTCGCACCGAAAGTTCATGGGCCCGCCATGATATGCAACGCAAACCTGCGTTTCATACAATCTCATTAAGAGGAAAATCTCTCAGACATATTAGTTGAATACGTTGTCTCAGGAACAAAGGGGCTTGTAACCCAGGGGCATAGCACAGTCATAACAACGTATGGTTATACACTTATCAACAAAAATCAATAGAGTGTTTCATGATGTGTGTTTACTAAACTACCACGGCCAAATTGTATTCCAAATGCTCGGAGATGATTATAATAAACATTGGAAAAATTATAAAGGCATTAGTGAACTTTATCATTTGCACTATCTAAAAAAATTTTTTTTGCACGTTCCCACTTCATTTGTTCCAAATAAACAATCTTACAACTCAAATATACGTAGAATACTATAATAATTTTACAATGATTAATTTTAAATTTGCTATATAGATGACAATTTTATGTTATTGACGTGTTAACGAAGTTACTTTCTTACCAACAACTATTACATATGTGTAACTTTACATTAGATTGTTTCATAATTTACTACATCAGATATTTCAAATGCATTCCACCCTTGCGAAAAACAGAATAAGTTTTTTTGGAAAAGTGATGGCCGCAATCACCGAGTCACCTATGTACTCACAGGTTGTCATGCTTTGCTAATCCAGGTGAACCCAGAGGGGCGTAAGCACACACGGTGACATCCAGGGCCTTGCAGAAGGCTACTAGTTCCCTCTGCTGGAAGTACACGTTCAACTCTATCTGCAGGTTAGCAGGAGGTATCCTTGCTGCCTTCACTATACGCTTTATCTGTCTAGCGTTGAAGTTGGACAAGCCTATAGAGCGAGCCCTTCCTGCATCCACTTGCGCCTCCATCGCCTGCAAAGTATATGAATAGCACATCTTATATATCTTAATGTATAGGTTTTGTTGTTTAGGCAAGAAGTATATCTTTTACAGTTTATATTCTTGATATTTATATTCCCATGAAATGATAGGGGAATTATTTTTTAAAGACAAAATGAAGACCTTCTGAGTAGAAAAATTATTGCAAAATAACTACAATTTACAAATATCTTCACAGGAAACATTAAGGACAAAATTATTATTCTTAAAAAGTCTTCTTAAGATTAATATAACATTTATTTATACATTTACGATTATATTTACATTAGTTGTATCTTTCATTTAAATTCAGTTGGTTGAATTTTTATAATTCTCTTGTAGAGCTATAAGATGTTTAGTGGACCTTCAGACCTTAAAGTTTCAGGTCGGTACAATCTGTACACAATTGTAGTTGCTAAGGATGTTTTGTTTGTATTGTAAAGAGGCAGGAGTATATATCATCTGAAAGGAAAAACGTAACCAGGGATTTAAAAGTGATTACTTTATTCCGAATCACCTCTTCTTATAGAATGTTTTCTTTGTACAGGAGATGATTTGTTCAACCTTTTTTGTCACTAAATATTTCTCCACTGTAAACAAATAAATACTCATTCTTCCATATAAATTATACAGGGAACAATAAAATCATAGATTTACAAATGAGTAAGTGCTTTATCAGAAATCGTGAATTAAGCTCAAAATGAAGGGTACCTTAAACCAAACATCACACAGGAAACTACAGACATTTGCAATTCTTGAGACGTGAGACTTGTTTATAGCGAGATGAGAATTTAGTTATTGTTGTACTAATGAGCAATTTAGACATTTAGTCACTCACTTTATTATATTGTGTCGCATCAAAAAACAAACTTATTTATTATTTTCACTATGCTTCAGTAAATAAATACATTTTTAAAAATATAACAAAACGATTAAAATTAATTTAATTTTCTGAATGCCCTCCTTAAAAACATTTTCATTCAATGTGTACATTTACTTTGCATTCAAATGTAAATAATAATAATCATTTCTACGTTTTGTTCAGACCAGTATAATGTTTATATTCTACTTACTTTCCACAGCTCATATAGCTATTTGTTATACGATAAATTCACAGATATAATACAGTTATAAATTACCATAAATAGTTATTTGTCAATACCTGCGGCTACGTAAGCTAAGTGTTAAAAGATGCTCAAAAATTATTTTGCTAAAGTTTGTGGATGCGACAGTAAATTTTACAACTCCGTGGAAAATACTCATTAGACAGTAAAATCTCGTTGCGCCTTGCACGAGGAATAAATTGTTAGTCTCAACTGCGCAAAAACTGTCGAATTTTTGTTTGCCCTCGGATTGAAATTTTTTCTCGGAAATAGCTTAAGTCGCGATTTCATTATCACTTATAACCAAACACTCACGAAGCTAAAACTGCCCACCATGTGATTTGTTATCACGTGAATTAGCATTCTTATCGGCTGAAGCTGATATCAGTGACATGACTTGTGGTTTTATAATGAATTTACAGTTGTGTCACTGCGCTATAGCCTATTTTCCATAACTACTTTAATTGTGTAGGCAAATTAAATTACGTGCGTCTCTCGCTATATATAATATATGTACATATAACATTATTTTAAATCGAAATTAGTGAATTTGCAGTGATTTTTATGTTGTTTCTTTCTGATACTAAATAAAACATTTCTAACAAATTAAATAATTGAAAACCCATTTGTACTTTTTTGTAATATAGATATTCTAAAAAAGTGATCAAGTATTCGGTGATTATCAGTGTTAATAATTTGATTGAAATTGCAATAAAATATTCACTTATTCCGTTTTTGAGTGTCGGAATCAGAATTCGTTTATACTGCGTGTAAATCTGGATGGGTACTATACCAACACCATAATGTGAGTATCTCAAATAAACGTATGCAAAAGATTTTAACTGTATTCGTGGAGCCTTACACTGGCATTGATTTTACTCAGAATAATTCTCTACTAGAGCAAGAATCATTGGTACAAGTCCAAACTAATTAATTTGTGTGATTATCTATTTAGTCACATTTAGATTATATTAAATGTGTGTGCATTCATCCAACGGTTTATTTTATTTTATAGATTTGTGTAAATTTTAAATATAATTTTAAAAATAATACCGTGGAAACCATTCCATAATTTGATGAAGGTTCATGCAAATGTATAAGACAGCGTATATCTGAAGTATTCTGGATTACGTGCTAGTTACTGAAACCTTACTACTTCATACGCCCTAAGTAGAACTAAGGTTAACTCTACTACAGGTAGGAAAGAAAATGTGTTTTCGGGAGAGTTTGGCACAGGGAAAAATTATGCCGCTAGTTTCACTGCTAACATACATAATAAGATACGAATACGTAGTAACATTAATTTTAACTAGAGATGGTAAAGAGAGAAGTCATTTAATTTAATTTCAGAGTGAAAAGCAAACCAATTTTGCCTTTCAAAGTATCAACTTAACGTAACTTAAAATTCAGGAAAGTTTTGTAATTGGTCAAGCGGCAGAAATTTTCCATGTGACAAACTTTTAACATTGATAGTTCTAACACGTAGTAGAAATAACCTTAGCAGAAGGCACGAACGTGCTTATGAGGGCTGCACATCAACGGTTGTCTCACAATAAGAGAAAATACGAGTTTCCTTAACTTAAAATATTCTTCCTCGTTGTGACTTCAAATCAATTAAAAATATGCAGATGTATCACATACATAACTCAAGTAGCCATTTTTACTACGTAATTCTGTATGATTATAGCTACCAACTTTTTCTCTTAATAAGGAAAAAATCACTATTTCTCAAACCAATTAAACAAGTACATGTATATTTCTGTCTTCAGGCTAGCTGTTCATATGAAGAGATATTATACATTAGGCAGCTATTTAAAAAATTCAAATTATTTTTATCGTTGGTCAGTTTTATTTTTTTTATGCAAGCGATCATCATGGTTTTTTTAATAGCACTCTAAATGCGAGTCATTTAAACAGTTTACTGCTTAATTTGATAGTATATTTAATTCTTTGCCGTTCCACAGGAAAATTTCTCACGACTATAGAATATGTCTACCGAACATTGAACGAATTTCTTTTGTTTGTACTTAGTGCTAAACATTAATCCTTACACGCGTGTTCAGTATCCGTTTGTCCAGATTATCACAGCTCTTAATAGTCTTGTAGTGATTAAATTAATATGGGTAAGACGAAACAGGGCTCCCACTCTTTTTGACCAAAAAAATTTAACTTACTTTTCAAACACTTTCAAGGAAATATTTTTAAAAGATTAAAGGACCGAAATTATTATATAAAATTAAAACATGTGTAGTAAATCTCACTATCTTTCTACACCTAATTTTGACTTTGAATGTCCCGTTATTTGAGCCTTTCTGAGCATATCAGTACAACATTAAGAATTGTCTTATCCTTTTTAACTTAACATATTTTACACTGAATCTTGTAACATAAATATCAATGACACACTACCAAATTTCTAACATTTTCGAACCTGATTCTGTTGCCCATCTCCTATGTACAAGGACACACACAAACACATACATTTATAACATTTCTGAGATTATTTATTTATTTTTATTCACAACCATATTCCATTACTGAGACAGTGCTTACAGTTTCATTCACTTTATGTTTAACTTTATAAAACTGCATCGTACACAAAGGTTGTAATATAATTTCAAGCAGCTTACAGTGCATTGTGACTGAATTATTTATTTGTTACCTTCCAAATACTCAGGTGATCTGTGGTTGGATCAATAACGAGATCTTTCATGGAGACTCCGTCTTCTTCAAGAAAACCCACAGGAGTGTGGACTAGGTACAAATCGACGTAGCTCAGCTGCAGAGCCTCCAGTGACTTCTTTAGATACTTCTCCACACTCTCTGCTCGATTTCCAAAAGGTGGTAGCTAAAAAGATCAACAAAAATCATAAGTCTGAGACAAAAATTAACACAGCTTGTTTAGACATTTGTATGACTGAAAAGTCCAATTAAATTAAGAGTAAATGCCAAATTTAGATGCTGAATTAAACACGAAGGACTATCGAATTCTGTAATCATTGACACTTTATATGCACCTCCAAAATTTAATGAGGCTATGTTGGAGAGTTTACACTTTAACCCAGACATAATGATAATACAATATCAGGGCTGATTCACTATTGCTTACGTAACGAACAATGGCCACACAGTATGCTTCATGTCTAAAAACATTTCTTTCCATCAGTGTTCAGGCCGAGGGCGCTATGAATGCAGCTGCCATATAGTCTGTTCACTTTAAACTTACTTTCCAACATTTTCAATATACAAAAACTGTATTATATTTGGGCCAAATATGTTAAATTTTGAGGTTGGGGGAATGTTTACGCTGGTGTTTCGTTCCAGGAAACTTTTCAGGTCAAAAATATTAAAGACGATTGCAAAATTGCTGAAAGAAAAATTTACGCCGTGCTCAATTTATCTTGAATAGTGTACCACGGCAGGATTCGAGTTCTCGCCCCTGGCAAACAGGTATGCAGACTTCCATACCTCCACTGCTTACTTCAGGGACTTGGCGGCTGGGGACTGGGCGACCGGAAGTCTGGCCAGGATAGTTGTTAGGGAGATCCATCAGTGTGAGCTCGGACACGATGCTGTGGATACAGTAAACAGTAAACTGTGGTTGACATTTCTGAGTGTATTGACTGTGTCGCTATAAACCCAGAGTAATCTCTCTCGTACTCTACCTCTCGCTATCATGTCATTCATACTGACGTCAGAGAAAGTGTTCTCTGGTTGTCTCTATTTGTTGACGAGAGTGAGAATGTGAGAGACTACAGCGAGAGAACGAAACTGCTCACTCGCTTGCACTATCTCGTTCTATGGTGTGCGCTATCTTGATTGCTACTACGGTTTGAGGTTACTGAAGAAACGTGCGACACTTATTTCCATTATTTCGATATTATTACATAAGTAATTATTCCCAATTCATACCTACTAATGGCGAGTAAGTGTGTAAATATTTTCTGCCCTAATATACGTTTCAATACACAAAATTAAAAAATGGCATTTCCTATAAACAGCTATTCGCCGCTTGTAATAGAACCGCGGTTATTTAATAATTATTATTGCAATTGGTCATAAATATATTTAATGTGTTTAAAATTGGTATTAATAAAATGTACGTACTTACAACCTTTGCATTGTTCCTTTACAAACACGATATTGCATCGTCCCAATTGGGGAAAGAGCAAGAGGACCAGAGAGGACATAACAGCTCTCTCTCATGGTAATGCGAAAGAGTACTCTTTAAATTGAGATACGGCTATAGTCGTGTTCCGTTTTGTGCAGATTTAAACACTATAAAAAGAGCTGTAATTATTTCTTCCCTTGCTATTTTGTCTAAGCACAGAATACTTGTGTGTGTAACTTTTATTAAGAGGTGCTTTGTTCATTCATATTATACATGTTTTAAAAGAAAGTAACGTTACAATTTTTACACGTTTTTACTCAGTTTTGGAGTAAAATTCAAGTACTAAAATCATGGGCGCTGTATTTTATATGTAAAAGCAATTAACGTTTTTTGTTAAAATTACTTAACGTGACTTACACAGCTATCTTTCTAAGCCCCTCATATATATATATATATATATATATATATATATATATATATATATATATATATATATATATATACTGGCAATACGTGTTTCAAATACATAATATTTTACTAGCCAAGACAAAGATATTGAGCTAAGTTTAATTCAGTTATATAATTAGGCCTACACGAAATTTTCTAAAAAAAATACTTCTAGATCCATGGCATAAGTGCAGACATGTGAACACCCAACGATGGCCTCGTACCTTGGTCACAATGAACAGCTCTTCTCTCTTAACTCTGCCAGAGTCCAGCCACTTCTTCAACACTGCTCCTATGGCGGCCTCGTTGCGGTATACATAAGCTGTGTCAATATGTCTGTAGCCGGCCTCCAAGGCCGCATCCACTGCAGCTCCGACCTCGTCGCTGGATGCCTTAAATAATACAGTACACAAGCTCTAGCGCCCATGTGTAACACATTCCAGCCGTATTTGCCGATACTCTTCACTGTCGTATGATAGGTTCACTTTGGCTCTTACGCTTTCGTCAACTGAGTGCATGAAAACAATTGTATTGTTGTTTGGACATACTAATAAACATTGGTCAGAATAGAAGCTCTTTCGAAACCGTACCAATTATTCAAGAAATATATCTCCGTACTCTATCTCTTGTCGCTAGGATTGGTGATAAAAAATTCACTTCATATCATTCTGGAGTTCTGACCCTCCCTAACAATGACACGAAATATGGAAAACGTTATTCAAAAGCTACTGATTGTTATCGTTATTAAGTGATCGCTTATTCGACAGTTTAGTACAATTTCTATGAAACGAAATGTTAGCTCAAACACAGTATAAGAGTTTATTTATTCTGTGGCAGACCTAAGCAGCGACTGTGTGGTTATTAATAAGGGGCGGAAGAAGTATAAACGGTACGCAATGCCAATAGAGAGATTATTTGTTTGACTTTCAGTATTGTTTTCCAATGCAACATATGTGCGTGTGCCATGTAACGGATACATTTCAGCCACTAGGTAAAATGATAGTTTTACTTTCTGGATTTAAGAACAAAATTTAATAATATATATAAAACACTGCTGTTGAAGGCGCCAGTTTGTTAATTATTATTGTATTACCTAGTCATACACTTCTAGGATATTTACCAATTTTATAGTTAGAGCGTTGAGGCATACAACGAACATTAATAAACTGTTTTGAACAATATTGAAGACCTTGTTAGGTAACTCACTAAGATAGATTGAACGTGCTTCCCTTAAGTCAATACAGGATCATTATTGTGTATGTCACTTTGACATTTGACTTCGACGTGAAGAAGAAGTAAGTGGTAAAAAGCACTAGGCTAGGCATTTAACAATTTATCGAAGTACTCGTTTATATTTTGTAGATAAGATCATGTAAGATAATAGTCGTGAATAGGCCTAAACATTTAGTAATGAGCCGTGAAAATGAGTCAATCTGTTCGTATGTTTTAATTATTATAATTCACATATGTATGGTAAATAATAAAACTATCATATGAATTTCAATTGCACTAATTCTGGAAAATAAATCAGCAGGTTTTGTTAAGCGAATGACGTAGTATCTACGCGTCGGTAAAGCTAAGCTGCCGAATTGTAATAAATTTGGCCTTTCAACCGTCATGTCAACTCTGGCTCTAACGTGGAGGAAACTAAATGAAACCGTATACAGTTGTTTCATATGTTTGCTTCTCATTCTCAAGTAACACGCGCATATTTGTTTGTGTGATTGGTTTGAAAATTTGCTCAGAGTATTCCAGTCAGTCTCGCAGAAAAGATAACTATTTACTAAAGCTGAGTTTCCATTTGCAATGTCACTGTGCGCTGAACAATATATGATTGATAATAACACAGAGCCTAGTTTCAACTATAAATCAACTGTTAAATTCTGTATTTCCAGATGTTTCGGAAGTAGCGTATTTCTTAAACACTATATCATAAAATGCTGTGAGTACACGTAGTTCGTTCTAAAATCCTTTGTTTAATTCAGAGGACAGATGTCGATGTAAAATTGTATTAGGATAAATATCCTTTGTTTTAGTCAGAGGACAGATGCCGATGTAAAATTGTATTAGGATAAAAGCCTTACGGATGAAAACTATTTTAATTCAGACAGATAAACAGCTTCAGTTCAGACAGTACACAGGTAGTGGAATCGCAACAAACTATTTCAGAACATACTATTTAATTCAGGCATTTATCGTATAAAGGCTTTGTGACAAAGTGTTTCAGGACAACAACTTTTAGTTCTCGTAAATGACTCTGGAAAATTAGTGTTAAACGACAATGAGCTTATTGTGGGTGTGTTTAGAAAAATCTGTTTCAAGAAGGAATTATTTACTTTGATGCCCCAATCCACATCACATTTTTTTTTTTTTTTTCGAAACCCAAATTAGTGTTTTAAATAGATTAAAACAAATTCACGGTACCTAAGGTAATAAACTGCTGCTGATTTATGATTCAATGGAATTCAATGACAATCGGTGACGTGGAATGTAGTTGTCTTTCACATTGCTGTCTGAAGGTGGATTAGAAAGTTAAGACACCCTCAAGATCTGCCGTAAATGTTTAAAGTAGTCGGATAAGTACTTTTTAAGCTACATCCTTTGAGTTGGCCGCCTTATCTCTGGAACTAGGCAACCTGAAAACTCAAGTATGAAAAAAAATCGTGCACGGAGAAGATTACAACAAAGAAATTAAATTATGTCGCCATTGTAAGTACGCTTCTGTAATTCTTGTAACGATGTTTTCCCTTGATTAAAGTAAATTTCACTATATTTGTGGCAGATTTCACGGGTCTGAGGTAGGGTAAAACGTCACGTCATATAGTCAGGATATAGGAAAATGAACATTTCAGGGTATTTAGCGAGATTACATCTTAATATGGTTTCAGAAAAGGATGAAAAATGTTAATAAGGTTGACTTGACCGGGAATCGAAGCACTGTCTTCCCGAAACTGATGCCAATTTATTACCGCTTGTGCAGGATATTTTAAGCGTAGTTACGGTTTTAATGCCCTTTAAAAGAAATAGCAAATTCTTACTCTTCCAGAATAATAATAATACAATAATACAACCACAAAACTTAGAACTGGACGAATTAGACATTCATCATTATTTGACAAGTTCTCTTTGTATAAGCAATGTGTCTTTTATTTTTATATAAATTTTTTTGGAAACTTGTTTTGAACAATCTTTTTATAGCGGTACAAATACATATTTCAGTATTTCAATTAAATTACTTATTATAAATAACCAAGTAAATTAATTTTTCTGCGAACAAAATTTAGAAACTATTTTTTCTATATTGACATTTTTCTGGCGAAATTTGCGATGTTTTGTAGCGTCTGTAAAATATTTGCCCAGCAGATTCCAAAAATAAAATATAAATAAGCTTCCTTGTAAATGCACAGAATTTTTTCACTACGAAAACTGTACCCTTGAATAGTTATTCTATTTGTTCTCATAATTATGTTTAGCTACTTTAAAGTATTGGAAATACTTCTTGTATTTCCTGGCAGGAAAATTAGTGAAAATAGTTCACAAGCTTTTTCTTACAAACGTAATAAAAATTCACTGTATAATTGTGCATCAATGAGTGTTTAGGATGAGCACTTGCATATCTGAGGTATAATGGCGTGTAGCCGAAGCAGTCTTGTACTCACCAGGAAGGTTCCCAGACCGACGATGGGCATCTTGTAGCCATTGTAGAAAGGCACACTGAGTATT